>CABHPP010115744.1:0-24063 GCA_902168425.1 Peromyscus attwateri
ATACACAGATAAATGAATATCAATCTACTGTTTTTCCTATTGAATGTTTCCCATGCTATTTAAAAAAAAAAGGATGTGATAGCATAGATATTAACACTTTTTTTTAATAAAAATGATGAGCTTTCACCTCTTTTTTGGGGTTAGTTGTTTTTCTTTTTCTTCTCAGTGCTGACAGGGCCTTGCACAACTTAGGCCAGTAACCACTGAAGTATCTGCCAAGTGCTGAGATTATTAATTTTTTAATATATGTTAATGAGAGTGTCTAATCTTTCTTGTTTTATTCAACTACTAATAGAAACATCTAGTTTTAAAGAAAAGCTTAAGCACTTAATATTGTATTAAAATAATACATATAAGCTGTATATGAGTGTAGTTAGGAACATTTCTACGTATGAACATGGTGTATGTCTCTGTGAGAATACAGTTAGAAATGTGGGTTTGTTATCCCATATGTTAAGCTGAGACTGCCAAGTCTTTAGACACTCAGAATAACCAAAGGTAGCTATTAGACAGTGAATGGTTCACATTCCTAGATAATGTATTGCCCAGTGGTGCTAGGTTTTTATGTATATAGTTTTTAATACAAGGAATTTAGTTACCAATCCTGCATGGGTACCTTTGACAGTCATCAGTAACTTGCAGAAGTTGCCATATGTAGATACTAAATGCTTTTTAGAAAGCTGGAAGACCCAAACAGAAAGTATAAGAGGAAGATGCGCAGTTTCTCCTTTTGTTTTACTGTCTTTGAGCAGTAGTACTGAATTGTGTTTATTGTACACATAGTCAAGTACTTACATACATAGTACTCACCTTCACAAAGAGTGGTCTTTGAGCCACTGATCATCTCTTTCTATTAAGCTCTCATTTTTTTAACAAGGACAACTAGAAGATACTGGAAGTATTTTAGACCACTTCCTGGGATGACTCAAATTTTTTCTGAGTAGAAGGGATTAACTTCCTCCCCAACTAATAAACTGTTAACTTTAGAGTGAGACGTTCAGCCCAGTCCCTAGTTTCTGTGCCTTGTATATGAAAGAACTGTACCCATCATCCTTTCCAAGATGTCTGATTACATTAGCTCTTCATAGTTGTCCAAAGGACCCTGACTTCTAGAAGGATAGGTTTAGGAAAATGAAAGCTGATTTTCTTTTGTAGCACCCTAGTGTCTTGTGATCAGTAGCTTCTATTTTTAAATGTTGTTAGATTCTTTTTCCACAGCACAATTAAAACATGTTGGCAATGGTTAAATATAGACACATTAAATTTAAGAAAAATAACCAGTCACCCATTTTTACCATGGGCAACTTAGCTAAAATATTTTCATATAAACTTTGCTTTTTTATTAGGAGTTTGCTAGATAAATGTGGCCTCTATCCTTTTCAGATTTCCCATACTACAGTACAAGTGCTGTCCACAAATATATTTAAGAGTTATTTCATTTGTCTTTCATTTCCTGTGTTCTTTAGAGTAGGGTAGTTAGCTTTATCAATAGCATTCAAATAGTTAAGACTGTCTCAAGGAAGCAAGCAGTCTCAGCCCTCCCCTTCTGCACTTTCTCAACCAGTTTCTGGCTTCCTCTTACGGTTTTGCTAATGGAAGCTCTGAGCTACTGAGCTGTCTGCCCTGCCGGCATGAGCGCCTCCTTCTGTGAAAGACCATTTCCTGGCATGGGGGTCAGATCATGTCGGTAAAATGGGGTCGGCTTCCTGAAGTTCCTCTCATAACAGTGCGATTCACAGGACTAAAACATGGGCAGGTAAGAGCCCGGATTCTTCAAAGCACTGAATTAGAAAATCAGGAGGTGGCAATGCAGCTTGTTTTGTGTTTGTCCTTGGAGAGGAACTAGTCTTAATTACTGTAAAGGGTGAGAACATGGATTGTTCAGATCTGAAGAACGTCAGAGTTCTTCAGAAAATAACGTAGCTGCCATAGAAAGTTGTCTTGTTTGATTTTTTTTTTCTTTTTAGACATTGGAGCATGCTTTTAACCTTCAGGCAAAAAAGAAAAAAGTCAGATGGTTTTAAAGTTAACAATTTATGCATAGAGAAATCTGCAGCAAAAAAAAAAAATAGTTAAGGGATTATTTGGATATGCTCAAGGTTTGGTCATTGGAGTTCTACACACTTTAGCAGTTACCAGTTTTTGTTCAGAAGAGTTTCCTGTTTTGTAAAGTGGTTTCCCCCCATCCTTTCTGTTTATAGTTTTAAAATGCAGCAGTTTGGCTTTGAGGGTTTTGCTATATGTATTCTGTTAAGGGAGAATTTCATGTGAATCATAGATTTTTCAAATAACCCATTTCACACATTGGGTGGGTTCTGAACTTTAGAAAACCAGAAGATTTTGAGTTCCTGTTTGGTACTGATCATTGCTTCTTGACCCTTTGCAACTCCAGGAACCTCGCAAAACCCTCTTTACAGTAAGTGTGGTGAATGAGAGCTGAGCTTTAGTCATCCAGAACTAGACCACCTCAAGGTTAAACAGTCGTTGCTCTGTGCTCCAAAGTGTATTATTATTAGACATCTCTAAGCCTTAGTGTCCTCAGATATAAAATGGAGATAATTAGAACTGTAATTCATTGCCCTGTCCCAAGAAAATACATAGACATTCCTTACTTCAATGCCTGGCACAAAGTAACTATTCATCATTTTAAGTGTCATTCATTGCCCTGTCTTGTAAAATGGGAAGCATGATGCCCATCTGCCAAATGAATCTATTTAGATAATGTCTACATGTTCAGTGGTCAGAATGGTCACTCACTTTGAGAAGCTCATTCCTTGGGTGTCTTTTTAGATTGTAGTCGTAGTATAAAACAGTAGGTAAAGCTCACCTTTCTGAATTGGAGGTCTTCATGGTCTAGTTGGTTTGTAAGGGAATTACTCCATAAATCTTGTTAGTCAGTTGAGCCCCTAGTATAATGGTTCGGCCTGTGGTAAACATGAGGTGAATGTCAGTTTCCTATTCCTCTTACAGAGCTGAGGGGCAACCATAGTGCAAGAAAGCCTTACAGCAGAAATCAAAGACAGCAGGTCTTGGGGAGCCTTGCTCTTCCAACCATAGACAAGGCTGGTTTTCTGTCTCTATGCTTTGGGGCGAGCAGCAAAGCCTTAGGAATTCCCTGTCCTGGGTCCCCGGGCTTTTGAGAGCAAATGAGTGCTGTGGTGATGAGCTTGAGGAGACAGAGAAGGTGGTTGGGGAACGTTACTGACAAGGCTTCTTTTGCCTTTTCTGTACCCCCATGTTTTCCATGCTTTGCACCAGCATCCTTAAGCTGCTCCTGGGTTATTGTCTCCTCCTGCCTAAAGTCAAAATTTCCTTTCCTTCACCACAAAAGATTGCACTTTTGTGTTGAGTTAGGAGATTAATAAGCTGATGCCACTCATTTTCAGTGAGGTGTGAATATTTACTATAATGTAGTAAATGTTACACTTAGTATGTGCCAGGCTTTAACACAAACAGAACTGTAAAACGGGTACCTCTCCCATTTTGCAAATGAGATGACTGGGGCTCAAAGAAAAAATTCACCCACAGTCCCACTGTTAGTAGAACTTAGAACCAACTTCATGCTTAGGTTAAGCATGAAGAGGTTCTGTGCAGTTTTCTTCCCTCTTTCTCACCATTGAACACTGAACCCAGATTAATGTCTGATAACCTACTGAGTTCTAGTTAGTAAAAACTATATATGTAGGATGATTTAATAGTTCTGAGTAGAGTAAGGAAGGAAATGTCATAGAGTCTCATTAATTCAGGGACATACATGTGGTGTGTAAAAGTTAGAGAGGAGCCTCACAGAACTTTTTAGACTACGTGACATTGTTTCTCTCCCTCAGGCCTATCTCAGAATTGCTGCCATCCTTCTCCCTTTCTAGACTGATAGAAACTCAGTGCTTCCGGTGTGGACTCTGCCATACCTTACTAAGGAAACCTTCCTGTTGCGGGCTCTGCCCAGTGTCTGTTAGTATAAGCAGCCCCTGATGACTCAGAACTCCTAAGTTTTTCTGGTGGAAGCTTGCATGACTGAAAATTAATTAAAAGTTGCCCAGAACATCGTTCCTCATTTCTGTCCACACTGGGCCCCACCCTCTGGTGACCACATGCCATCTGTGTGTTCAGGTAAGGGGAAGACCTTCCAGTGCTCAGTTAACTGTTGACTCTTGTCTTTGGCAGGAAAAGGAAAGGGAGAAAGATAAAATTAAGGAGAAAGAGAAAGAATCTAAAGAGAAGGATAAAGAGAAGAAGACTCTTAACGGGCACACGTTCAGTCCCATTCCTGTTGTGGGTCCCATCAGCTGCAGCCAGTGCATGAAGCCTTTCACCAACAAAGACGCCTACACTTGTGCAAGTAAGAGACACGCTTCTTCCTTTCAGCAGATGAGGCTCTCTTGCTTTAAGAAAGCTGGTTGGTTTCTAGTTTCCTGTGCATCCCACCCCTGATCTGTTCCTCATTTATGTGGAGAAGTAACTCTGTGTTTTTTCTTCTAATTTTAATTATGTAACTTATAATCTGTATTTTTTTTGCAGCTATCTCTTAATTTCAGATTCTCTGCTTAGAAACTACCTCCTGTTGCCAGAAACCTGGCAAACCAAAGCAGTACATAGCCTCGAACCTTAAAGCTTCCCAGATCCTTTGTCAGATCATATATACATATTTTTATATACTGCCCCACCCCACCCCCACACACACACACATATACAGAAATGCACGCACATACATGCAATTTAGAGATTCAAACTCAGGGCCTGATATAGGAAAGCAGTCTACTCTTGAGCTACCCCTCCCCTTCAGTCCTTGTGCACTTATTTGTAAATCTGGTCCTTTGGAATATTGTCCAGCCATTTGCCATCATTAAATCACGATGGCTACCAGAGGAGAGTGTCTGCATGTGCGAATATGCTCCATGTTTCTGTTACTGATCTGCTGAAAGACAAGTCTATTAACTGGGCATGACTCTGCTTTTGATAAGGCATTCTCAGCAAGAGTCAGTTGGCTTTCTCTGTACAGGACTTAGATAACAAGTGTCTGTGTCACAGCCACTGCATTCTACAGTTGCAACACAGAGGCAGCCATAGACACATCAACAAGAATGGCTTTGTTCCAGTAAAATTTCATTTACAGACACTGACATTTAAAATTTTGCATGCCATGTCATTTTCATCTTTTCATTTCTTTTTCAACCATCTAAAGTATAAAAGCCGTGTGTGGCTCATGGGCTCTCCAAAATCAAGCAACAGGCCAAATCTGGCACACATACTGTAATTTGCAAATCTGCTCTAGAGTGCTATTTCTCAGAATTGTGTCAGTGCACTCATAGAAAGTAATTGTATTTGAAAAGCATTCCACGGTAAAACAAGGAAGCTGCTTTGTTCAGAGGTGAGCAAGCTGGGAATCGGCCACCGTAGGCCTAGCACAACTAGGAGGCTGTGGTGGTTTGTCTAATGTTAGACCTGCAACACATGCAGAAGAGACAGTGGCTGAGTCGTACTCAAAGGAGTGAGTCTCACAGATGACATGATGATGTCTTGTTCCCAGGCATTTATTGTGCGGTCCAAGTAATCCGTTACCAAAAATAGTTAGCTTACTGAAATTGGAAGTGCTAGAAGTTTACATGGGCAGATTCAACATTCTGTAGTAATTTTGGCTCACTTGCTTTTTTTAATACAAAAGAGAGGTGAAGCTACAGCTGGCAAAGAACCTGTAAGCTTTCTTGCCTGTGTTACAGCCATTGTGACTTTCATAAATAAATTAAAAAAGGCTTAGTCACATACGTTCTTGTAAAATTAATGTGAAGGATATGTTATATCCCCCAAAGTAATCTACAGCTATTTATTATTTTACTCTTTAAAGGGAAAAGCACTTACCTAAATCAGTATGCATTCCTCTAGGCAGAGATCACACACATTATCACTATCCTCCATGTCTGACTTAGCAGAAAATTAAGAACTGCATCACACAGGACTAAGTTTCAGGTAAGCTTTGTGAAGCAAGAGACTAACTCTGTCCAGTGTGTCCAGTGCCCCCACAGCGGTTTCCTTTTGGAGCCTGGGCTCTAAAAAGGACTCTTCTCTTCAGTGTCAAATGTCAACACTTTTGGTTTTTGTCCACTGAACACAGTCTGCTTCTCAGTACTGCAGTTAATTTAGTTGACTACAACAGAAGTCAATAAGCACCTTTTATTTTTAAATCACGTTATCTATTATTAAACATTTTTAGCATATTAACCTGGGGCATTTAATGTTAAAACTATATTCAGATTACACTATACATAACAAAGAGCACACTGTAAGGATCAGAGCCACAGGTTTGCCCTTTTATTTTCTGATTAATTATTTGTATGATTGGTGTTGTCCTTGATCCACAGCTTCTTAAAAGAATTTGTGTAGCTGTCTTTTTTATTTTATTTAATGTAAAGACAAGGTATTCATCACACCATGATGAAGATGAGCAGATAAAGAGCAATATTGTTGCTCCACTTCTTGGGTGGGAATCACCTCTCCTCCCTCAAGAAATCCTCAACATATATGTAAAGAGAAGCCGCCTAGCAGAAATACCGAGTGAGGCTCCAGTGTATCAGTTTGATTCTGTTTCTACATATTGATTCTGTTTCTCGTTTTAAGAGCTCATATTCATTACTTTTCTCTTGACGGAATGCCTGACAGAAGCATCATAAAGAGAGTGTTTATTTTGGCTGGAGTTTCAGTCCATCATGTAGGGAAAGCATTACAAAGTTGGTGGTAACAGGACTCTAGGAAGGAGGCTTCTCCATCTTGGTAGATGAGGAAGCAGAGGCAGGAATAATTTCAAGACCCTCCCTAGTGACCTGTATGTGCCAACTCTGCCACCTACATACCATGTCCCAAAGGTTCTGTAAGCACCTAAAACAGTGCAGCCAGGTACAGACCAAGTGCCCAGAACATATTCTCGTGGGGGATGGGGGGAGTGACGGGACGCAGTTCACATTCAGACCATAACAGAAATCAATATAAATGAAAGCTGCAGAGCCTGGGAATGTAGTTCACTAATAGAGCCCTTGCCTAGCATGTGCAGCCTGAGTTCAGTCCCCATCACTGGGAGAAAAACAGAACCGTAAAAATTTACTTTGGTGTTCTAAAGTATTATTTTGCATATTCCCTCCTCTTCCTTATGGAAGTGCTTTTATTTATTTATTTGGGAATCACTAGTATCAGAAAAATATTAAAAGGCCACAGTTCTTTGAAAAGTTTATCCAGTATATCTTGAACACATTCCCACATTCCCAGCTCCTCCCATAACCATCTACCCATTCCTTCCCATCAAACTTTGAGTTTTCTCCCTACCCCTATCTAGTGCAGTTTGTGATGCCCAACTAATCTAACATGTGGTCTACCTACCAGGGGTCACATCATTAAAGAAAACTGATTCTTCCTCTTGCGGGAGCTGCCACATGCCAATAGCTTCTCAGCTAGTAGTAGGGTTTGGGGCCCATCTTTGCTCATCTATGCCGGATTTTGTCTGGCTTGAACTTCACAGTCTTATGCATACTGTCAGAGTCGCTGTGAGGTCATATGTGGACCAGCCCTTTTGTGTCCAGAAGACAATATCTCCTTGAAGTTTTCTGCCATCTCTGGCTCTTACACTCTCTCCACCTCCTCTTCCAGGAATATCCCTGAGCCTTGTGGAGAGGGGTGTGGTGTGTATGCTCCATTTAGGACTGAGCACTCCTCAGGCACGTATTCTCTGCAGTTGAGGGTCTCTGTTAATTAAGGCTATAATCCATGACTGGCAGTATCAGATTGATACCCAAGGAATTTTATTGGTAAAGCAGACTGAACTACTTCCTACTCTAAAATATTAAAATGGTGGGAAAATTGTGTACATACATGCACATCCATTCTGTTAGTCTGAATTTTTTGTTGCTGTGACCAGAAATAAATGACAAACAACTTAAGGCCGGAAAGATTTATTTTAGTTCATGGTTTCAGTAGTTTTCATTCATCATGTAGACTGGCATGGTAGAGCAGAACAGTTCATGTGGTGTCTAGGAAGCAGAGAGAATGCCTCTGCTGCCTGACTTTCTCTCTTTTCTACTTTATCTGGGCCCTACTCTGTGATGATGGTATTATCCACCTTCAGAGTAAATCTCCCCAAATTCCCTGTAGCTAATCCTCTTTAGAAAAGCCCTCACAGACACATCCAAAGCTCCTAAGTTGATAATATTAACTATCTCTAGCTTTTATCAAATTGATACCCAAACACATCCCCTTACATCATAATATTCCATCCCTGGTCCCCAAAGGTTCATGACTGACTCATCATATACAATCCACGTAGTCTTAACAATGTTGTTCAAAAGTTCTAAGTTTCTTCAAAGACTCAAGGCAAACCTGTAGCTATGAGCTCCTGTAAAATTAAAAAGAAAATTGAATATTGGCAATAACAGTGACACAGAGTATACATTCCCATTCAAAAAGATGGATGCAGCAGAATAACATGAAGGCGTGGACCAAACCAAGATCAAAACCCAACATGGTAAATGTTAAATCATGTAGCTACATGTCCAGCATCTGGAGGCACGTAATGGTATGATGTGGGCCCCAGAGGTCTTGAGCAGCCTTGCCCTTGTGGCATTGCTGTTTGCAGCTCCTATGGCCCTCTCTTTAAGGCAGGCTCCCCTAATTAATTGCACCTTTCTTTGGTATTATTCCATGTTCCCACCTTCACAATTTTAATGCATTGTCCTTTGAGGGACTTTCTTTGAAGATTACCACTCTGCTATTCATTACCTGGCCCCCACATCTTCCTTTGAAATCAAGGTAGAAGCCCCGTGGTTCCAAAACTCTTGGATTCTGCCTGTCTACAAAAACAGTTAACACTATATAAATAAAATCAAGGACTGCCACAAGCTCAGACAGCAGCCAAGACCCCCTTGAAACATGGATGCATGGTCTCAGAGTGCCCCTGAGGAAACACTTTGCTAACAGGGTGCCAGTGCCACCTTGTGCCCCAAATGCTTGACATATAGTTACAGGATTTATGTTGGCCTTGTTGAGTGTGATATTGATTGCTTTGGTCCAATCCTTTCTTGGAACATGTTTCCCTAACAGCCATACAAGCAATTCCCTAACAGGTAGCCCTGGATTTCTCTTCTCAAAACAATGTTTTCAAATGAATTAAAACCTCTTCACCCTAGAGCTAGGAATAGGTGGAGTCCAGCCAATTCCTGAGATGTCCTTGGCTTCTTTTTAGTGGCTCTGATGTCTTCAGCAGCTCCTCTTTCCTTGGCCCCAACTTTGCACATACTTCTAAACTTCATTCTGTGCTTTTTTTGCTTACAACTGTCACTAAAAAAACTTGGCTGTAAGCAGCCAATAAAGCCCATGTCACAGCCTGAATGCTGGGCCACTGCATAATTTCCTCCACTAAAATTGTTGGTCCATCGCTTTCAAATTCAGCCTCCTAAGTCTCAGGACTTGCTCCAAATACAGTCAAGTTCTCGGCCACAGCTTCAAATGAATGGCATTAGTGCAGTTGACAGTACTGTTCTTGCTCCCATCAGAGACCTCACCAACAGTCTTCCTGTCTCCTTTGCAGTCAACATTCTAGGCTTTTGCACTCACAACAGAATCACTCACTAAATTATGCTCGAGTATCTGGGAACTCTATAGCGCGTCTCCAGACCTTTTGAAATGCTCACATACCAGTTCTTAAAATCTCTCATACCAGGTATTTTTTTTTTTTATTACTTTAACTTTCCTCTCCTGACAAGTACCTGAGGAAAAGAACTAAAAGCAGTCATTATTTATTTTGACTGATAGTTTCATTCTATCTTCTCAGGAAGGATGTGTCAAAGCAGAGCTGGTCACATCATGGTGCCAAGGAAACAGGAAAACAGTGCCTACACTGGCTAGCTTTTTCCCTTTTCATTTTACCTGAGTCCCCAGCCTAGGGGATGGTGCCACTCACATTTATGGGAGGCCTCCCCTACTTAGTAACACTGTGGAAATGCCCATATAGAGACACTCAATGTGTCCTTTCTCGGTCCAGTCAAGTTAATAGTAAAGAGGCAGAGGCAGGCAGATCTCTATGAGTTTGTTGCCAGCCTCGTCTACATTGCAAGTTCCAGGACAGCCAGGGCTACACAGAGAAACCCTGTCTCAAGGAAAAGACAAAAATAAACATTAAAAAACAGAAAAAGGTACATAGTAAATACTGGAAAGTAAGACACCCACGTTAGACAGACAATTTTAAAGGTTAAGGGTATAGAAAAATTGCATTCTGTGATCTTCTGAAACAGCGACCTGCCCTCTCCCCAGGACCCTAATTGGAATCCTACTATGATAAGTCTGGGGTCCAGGTTTCCACCATCCTTATATGCTGGGATATGCAAGCTAAGCAGTTGTACAAGATGTTTTATGAAACCCCATTTAGGAATAGTGAAAACATTAGTATCCCCAGCTGAAGCAAAATACAGAATTACTCTGAACCAAACGGCATACTCAGAGAGTACCACGGAGAGGAGGAGTGGATGTCCTGTGAAGTCAAACAGTACAATTTAAAAACAACAACAACAAAACATAGATGCCACAGATAGAAGCACAGATGAGGAGCAGTTAGCAGATGTATAAGCAAGAGAGGAATTACTCACTGGCCAAAATGAGTAACTTTGGTAATGGATTTGGCTTTGTTGTTGTTGTTTTGGTTTGGTTTTTTGTTTTTGTTTTTGTTTTTTTTTTGTGGTTTTTCAAGACAGGGTTTCTCTGTGTAGCTTTGGAGCCTGTCCTGGAACTCACTCTGTAGCCCAGGCTGGCCTCAAACTCACAGTGATCTGCCTGCCTCTGCCTCCCGAGGGCTGGAATTAAAGGCGTACGCCACCACGCCCAGCAATAATGGAAAAACAAGATTAAACAATAAATCAGGCATAAAATTTCATTTAAAGGATTGTTGTGGAGAATTTTCAGATATTCTGGCATATTTGTATTGTCAGCATATTCAGATTTATATTTGTTTACAAAAGAAAAAGTGGCTTCTTCTCTGTATTCTAGGAAATCTTGATGATTATATACTTACATGTCTTTAGTGGTGTTGGACTAGTATTTTGAAAGCGGAGTGTGCTGGGGTATTGAGACAGATGGAGTGCCAGGAGTTCTGAGGCCAGCCTGGGCTACATAGAACAGAAACAAAACAGGGACTCACCAGATCAAGATTCCTGATGACCTCTAAGTTCAGTCCTCAGAGACCACATGACAGGAAGAGATTGTCCTCTGCCCTTCATACACATGCCATTTTTAAATATTTAAAAATAAAACAAGGAATTGGCTATGCTGAGTAAAACAGTTATCACACAGATGTGAAGACCTTAATTGAATCCTGACCCCACGTAAGTCCAGGTGTAGCACTGTGCATCAGTCATCTCAGTGTGTCTATGAGAAATAGGTAGAGACAGGAGAAGCCCTAGGAACTTGTGGGCCAGTGGCACACAACAAAGAGAGCCTGTCTCAAACAAGGTAGCTCACTACTGCCCCCCTTCTTCTCTCTCACACACATGAAAAATAACTCAACATTTAGAAATTTCCACGGGTATTTTAAGTTCATATAAATATATATATATATATTTCCCCTGGAGGCAGAGGCAGGCAGATCTTTGTGAGTTCGAGGCTAGCCTGGTCTACAGAGCGAGAGCCAGGAAAGGCGCAAAGCTACACAGAGAAACCCTGTCTCAAAAAACAAAAACAAAAAGTTTATATATATTTTTAATGGATCTCAAAATTCTGTGACAGGTTTTTGGTCAAGGTTGTTTTATTAGAAAGTACTATTGTTTAAACTATTATGTAAAACAAACACACACACACACACACACACACACACACACAATGGCCCACCAGACATTTTCTTTCCCTTCTGAGGATTTTATTTCCATTTCATCGTTTTTCACGTTTTATTAGTAAACATAGATGATCAGTTGAAGCACATAGTTCAGACTAGAGTGACAGATGCTGGGATAATAAGCGTTTGGGCTTTCTGGACAGACTCAGTGTCCTTGCCAGCTCCCATCAGTCTTCTTGTCGCTTTAAACCTGCCCACATCATTGACCTATCTCACATCGCAGACAGACCATCAGGAGAGCATAACAGAGGAGCTCAAGGATTGTTACCCCGATAAGTATCCAAGGTTCAGAAATACATTTTCAGTTTGCAGTCATTCCACATCGGAAGCAGGAGTTCAGGGAGTCAGCTGCAGCTGCCACCCTGCTCGAGAAGCAGCAGTGGAGGATTTAGTCATTTGCTGGGAACAGTAAGGCTTGTGTATAACCATGCAGCTTCCTTCTTTGAGGAGAAGAGCAGGAGCACTAGAGGTGTAAAAGCAATGGGATAGTATTTAGTCATCTTTCCAAAGGAGTGAAGGTAATTGGCTGATTCTCCTGGCTTCCTGAAGGACAGAGCCTTCAGCACGTATTTAAATGTATGAAGCCCTATCTGTTATCTTGGCAGGAAGCAGGAAATATGAGTAATCCAGGAATCTTTTGTCTTTTTCTTTCACACACACACACACACACACACACACACACACACACACACACACACACACACACACTACCCCATGCATGTTGAGGATCTTACCAAGATTCTCAGGAAATGTAGCATCTCTGCAGTTAGTTATCTGCCTCCTCAGAAACCACTGTGCCTTTAGGAAAAAGGCAGCTTTTCTTTTTGTTTAGTAAAAACCTGTTTTGCTGACCACTGAGTGGAGCTTCATATCCCAGATGGCTGTTCTGTAGACTTTGGCTTATGATTTAGAAGGATCAACTGTAGGACATGATGGAGATGTATTATGGTGGTTTGAAATGACTTAGTCCTGTCATCTGTCACATTCATGTATCCCAAATACCAGGAAAGTGGTAGGATGGACTTTTAAGTGAAGTCAATATCACTGAGACCATGGGATTACACCCGGACCAATCTGTCAGACTAAGTGAATCTGGTGTGGAATAACACAGAAGTGTTAATCATAGCCACAAGAAATAGTGAGCAGCAAAGCGGCTGTGTGCTCCAGGCAGTCTACTCCTGGGTGTCAGAGAAAGCCTAAACCTCTGGTCAGGAATATTTCAAAGTAAATGAATTTAGCAGAAACCTTAGAATTTTTTTTTCTTAGTCCAAACTGTACTCCAGGTTTAGGGTTATTGGAGGAAATATATGTCTTTGCAGTTCTTCATTCTAAAGTCTGTAAAGCTACTTTTGAACAATCAACTGTTCTTTCTGGCTGCCACAAATCATTTATTTTGTGGAAAGCTCAGTGGAGTCTTTCAGAATAAAGAATTTGGTATGTTCAAAGTTTTGAACCTTGCCAGTGGTTTTATTTTGTTTGCTTTTAACAGTTGTGAAATGACACTGAGATTATTGTTGGTTTGTATTCTGTTGTGTGAGCAGCTTTTGAGTACTTTTGTGGTAGGTTATTTCTGTTGACTAAAACAGTAAACAATAGACCGAACCTAAGTAAGAAATGTGAGTTAGCATCGAGTGATGGTTGGTTTTTCCCTTTGGATTTCCTCAGAAGCAGCACCTCAGGAACTGGATGGTTTCTGTAATTTAGAATCAATTCGTTGCTTCTGTGAGATAGTAAACACAGATGAATTGCCTGAAGAAAAGATACTTGATACTTAGAAGAAAAAGTAAATAAGGAGCTTATGCAATAAAGTCCATTCTTGATCAAGAAGAACACTTTATTTTGTTTCATTTTTGTTTACCAGTGTTCTTATGAAAACTGCTGTTAGGAGCAGTTAGTCAAGATGGCTTAGCTCTTTTCTGTGGCTTTCCTCTCGTTCTGAGCATCAGCATTGTGGTTATTAACGCTGGCTACGAAGAAGCTCTCACATGCTTTTTGCATACAAGCACTATCAGTCCAGACCAGACAGCGCCTGAAAGTCCCCAGCGACTTTAAACACGACTCTGCAGAAAGAGTTCTGGAGCATGTGTTTCCAAGTGACTGCTCGTTCCGTGGGTTGGTTGGGTTTTGTGTGGTTGGTTGGTTTGGCTTTGTTTCTGGTGGTGTTTCTTTCCTTTTTGTTAGAATTTTAGAGTTTGCCATTTTCCCATAAGAGGAAAATGTTTCTGTTTGTTCTTAAAGGCCATTCTTCCTTGTGTCCTTAAAAAGGATCTAATTATTTTTTCCACATAGATTTTTGTTGCTAGTAGATAGAACAGTGCACTAAAGTACTTGAATATTCCTTTCTTCAAAAGTCTGGCTGTGTATGACAGCTTTTCTGCTGAAAAACCAAAGTGCATAGTTTGTAACATTTCACTAACGATCTCTCATGGATGGTTTACCAAAGAGGGAGGGGGGCAACAAATAAATGATCACTCCAGCATGTAAAGTTGCTCCTTGTTTTTTGTTTTTTTTTTTTTTTTTGGTTTTTTTTTTTTGTTTTTTTTTTGTTTTTTTTTTTTTTTTGTTGTTGTTGTTGGATGCCTCCTTGTGGGCGGAGATAGATGTATGGATAGATACAGGCTGAGCTGTTGACTTTAATTTCAAAGAAATGTGATTAAAGGTCGCCTCTGAGCCTATAAACCACTGTACTTTATGACTTTTTTTAAAGAATTATGAAAAAAAATGTAATCATGCCACTTAACTACTCTTAGGGAAAGTTTTAAATATAAAGAAGGCCAAATCAGTTTTTTCTTTTTTATGAGCATTTAACAAGTTTATTTATTTATTTTTTAGAAAGGGGGATTAACATAGATTTAAGCACAGCCATTGAGAAAGAAAAGTACTTAGGCAAAGGACAGTGTGGGTACCTGCTTTCCAAGAGAGCCCAGATAAATTTTCTTTGATCTTCCTAACATAGTATGGTTTGTGGCAGTGTGCTTAAATAAAACTATTAGACTTGTCTTTGAGCCTTTTGTTTGGGCAATTGTCTGTTGTAAAACAGATGATATGGTTTTAAATCCCATGACTTTACTGATGTCACTGGGGCTAGCAGTTTCTAAATCACTCACGCCTAGCACTAAAACCATTCTGTGGATTGAGTCCAGGACCAGTTGGTGACAAGTTTAGTGTTTTTCAAGTAGGTACTTCAGTGTGGTAAACAGGCAGCCATGTGAACTGTTTATCGTGAAGACTTGTAGCTGTAACATTGGGCATAGTAAAAATTTCAGCTAGGTTGTGGGTTTAGAGGCAGTTAACTAAAAACATCAATTTCTGTGAAAAGTTCTGCTGGAAGCACATCCAAGATGTTATTTCTACTTCTGTGACTCACGAAGTGGAATTGTTCTTAAATCTCAAACAGTGGCCCAAGAACATGAGAACTGCTGGAGTCTGTTCAGAAGTTACAATGCCCCCCCAACCACTGCGCTGCCTGGGCCTTTGAGGGGTGCTGAGACCAGGAGGAAAGGAGCCCGAGGGGCCAGCTTGGAAGTGATTTCTGTCAGGATTCTTAGTTTGTCCCATTTACACATCAGAAACAGTGGCAGATTCTCAAACAAACCTGTCACCTCTTCTATTTCTTGTCGATGCCCCGGATATTACAGAGTTAGAGTGAAAGAAAAGGAAAGATGCATTTTATAACTGTGATACTGAAATTAGTATTTCAGCATAATGTATCACAAATGTGGTCAGTTACTATTTTTAAAGAATAAGAGAATCTCAGGAGCCTTTGTGGGTAATAAAGTTTGATGCACTGATGTTTTTAATTTAAAAGCCATTAATACAGATATTATACATGGACAGTGTAATAGGAACCTGTTGAACCCCAACTCCAAATGGAAAAATATAGCTCGGTGGTAGAGTGCTTGCCTAGACTATATGAGGCCCTGGGTTTGACCTCTGTCACCTCAGAAAAGAAAGAAAGGAAGGAAGGAACACAGTACTTCACCCTTCACTTTTAAGAACTAAACCTTCACAGCTAGCATTGCATCTCTTTCCCTGCGCAGGCCAGTCTTCCTTCATTCTTTCCTCCAAACGAGCACTTATATAATCGGTGGTTTGTAATTCCATCCCATATGAACAAAATGCCATTTTAACAGTTGGTTTACTGTCGCCTGTGCGTCTCACTTTGCAATTTTGTTATTCTCCCCAATGTTCTATTTTAGAGGGTTGAAATATTGGCTGCATAGATGCAGACCCTGGCACTTAGCTCTCTTACACACTTCAAGCCGTTCTACTGCTTAGGATATGGGGTCACTTTCACTTTGTGTGACAAAGAGTGCCACAGAGCATCCTTGTGTATGGCACTAGACTCGGTGACAATTTGTGAAGTTGGCACACACCCTGAACTTTATCAGATGTTGGAAAATGGATGATGAGTTTCTTCCTCGACATATTTCCCCAGTAGTTAAAACAGGGAATACGGTTCTTTTTGTTTTGTAGACAAGGAAACCAAGGCTGTGGAAAAGGAACTTATTTGGGGCTCATGGTGGTAATCAGAATCAGGACCTGAGTTAAATGTAGTCTACCTGCTGTGTGTGTCCTGTTTTACTTGTTACTAAGTGGACAGCGTGTGTTTCAAATGCAGCAATGAAGGTTGTGTCTGAGCACTTGGTTTATGCACAATGGCCTGTGGGTTTACACACAGACATTGGAATATACATCATGATCCAGGTACTGCACTAGAGAATTCAAGCTCCTCAGTGCAGGAGAAAAGCCCGACAAAACCCCAGCACAGTGTGACTGCTGCTAGTGTCCAGGAAGGGCCCAGTGGACCAAGCAGGCATTGCAGGAACAACCACTGCCGAAGGAATGGGGAGGGCCTTTGGGATCTGGATTTCTGGCAGTCTCCTTCATAGCCGCAAGTTCTTCTTACCCTGCCATCCATAAGTCCAAGCTTCCAAGTCCAAGAGCACCTTGACCTCGATGGCTAGGACAAGGCCTGCCTGTGGTACTCCCTAAAGCAGCCATGCCGAGTGAAATGCTGTCTGTTGCTGATTTCCTGAGTGAGCCTTTCCCAGGAGACACACGCCTCTTCAGCTGTCCCCAAAGACAGATCTTTTGCTTGTTTGTGCTTTGCCTCTGGCCTCTTGGCACAGTCTGTTTTTATGACTTCATCACAGCAGGAAGAGCTGATGACCTTTTTGAGGCACAGAGTGCATGGTTTTTACATCAGTGGCCCTTGTAGGCCACGGGAATGGAAAATAAAAAATACTTTGAGATAAAATGTGTCATTGGTAAATTTGAATCTGTTTTGTCTCAGGAAATCTCCCACATTCTCTTGAGTCAGGGTTCCCAGGGATGCTTTGGGGGAGTTGTAGTCACCTTTCTTCCATGGCTTCTGACTCAGGGAATGGGGTACAAAAGGTTCAGGATATTTGAGATCTCAAGAAGAGTAAATCTTCAGGTCTTTGTCCTGAAATTTTTACAGCTCCTTTTAGCAGTTTTATATATTGTCTTATAATTTAGACATAACCTTTTTTCATTATTTCTTTTTATTTTTGAGATTATAATTATGTCATGTGTGTTGCTTCTGTGTGTATGTGTGTGTGTTCCTGAATATATAAATACAACGTTATACAGTCTGTATAACGTTACTTGCATGTATGTTTGCATGGTTGACCATTTGGTATTGGATAACCAATCAGTGTGCTCTTCCCTGGAGCGGACTACCCAATCTCAGCATTCATTGGTTGCCTGTAGTACTTTGTGTAGGGTTGAATCCTCCATGGTCTTTCCTTGTCCACATTAACTTGTCTGTTATTGTTGTCCTTGTTCAGCTTATATCTAGAAAGTCATGTTGGTGAGACTTTATGGGTGTATCTTCTGACATCCTAGGAGACATAACCTCACAGCAAATTCCCTGATGTTCTGGCTCTTAGAGTCTTTCCACCCCGTCTTTGGCAGTGTTGCTGAGCCTTAGGTGTGGGAGTAGTTCTGTAGATTTGTAGTTGTTTTGTAGGACAAGCTCCACAACTCTGCAGTTTGGTTGGTTATAGTTTCCTATGATGGCCTTTGTCTCTTGCAAAGAAGAGTTTCCTTGATGAGGGGTGAGGACTACACTTATCTGTGGCTGTAAGGACAAATGTTTAGAACATAGTTAGGAATTATGCTGGGTTTAGTAAAGTGGTAGTTGTAGGTTCTCCCTCAAGATCCATGACTTCGGTAGCCAAGTATCGTAGGTTTCCCTCTTGTTGACTGGGTCTTAAGTCCATTTAGTGAACTGTTGGTCACTGCCACTATTGTGTGTGTGCTACTGCTGCACCCTGAAGATCAGCATGCTGGGCTGGTCATTGTGGTTCAGAGGTGTTATAGCTTGGTAGGGCCGCTGGATGCTTCACTCCTTTGGGTGCTTGCATGGTTCCTTCTGGTACCTCCTCCTTAAGAGAGGAGACTTGTAGGTCAGTTCCAGCTCAGGGTTCTCTGGGCTCTTGATGGCAAACATTTAAACTCTTAGTTTTGATAGCTTCCCAGTTTTCCTGCCTGAAAAATTCTTGACTTCTTCTTTTGGTTAATCAGAAATACCACTGCTTCCTAGTAAATACCTCTAAAATGCCCTTTCAGTTAGTGGTAACATTTTTCACTGTGAGTGGAAGTCTGTCAGCTCCATGCAGCAGTGGTGGAATGTCAGAGTCTAGGGCCGGTTGGCTTTCTTCTTGTGACCTTGCCTTCTGCTTCCTTTCCAGGTTGTAGTGCTTTTGTCCACAAAGGCTGCAGAGAAAATCTAGCCTCCTGTGCAAAGGTCAAAATGAAGGTAAGATATTTCTAGCTATTAGAATGCTCAAAATCCAGTGGTTTAAAATAGCAAAATACCCACGTGTTAGAATTTAGATTGTGGTAGGTTGGTTGGTTGGTTGGTTGGTTGGTTGGTTGGTTGGTTTGCTTGCTTGCTTGCTTATTTTAATCATTTAGTGCCAATTTTTAGAGACCAAATTAATCTAAAGATAATTGTTCTTTAAAATAATCAGCCCCCTTCTTGATTAACACATTCAAGAATTTGAGGCTTTGAATAAAAGAACTTCTGAGCTTGAGGCTCACACTTGTAATCGCAGCACTTGGGAGGCTGAGCCAGGATGGTTTCCTTGGTTTGATATTAGCCATTGTACCAGAGTGAAACTCTATCTCAAAAAAATTATTAAAGAAAAGGAAATTTGTTTTAGAACTTCCATACATTAAACATTTCTCTGTGTTTCTGTGTAAGTGATAGTCCTAACTAGCCCTGCAAATATACTCTGCAACTGAAATTTCTGGCTTCCCTATCTAGGAGCATGAGGGCAACAGGTGGAACCAGAGGCTCTTGATAAGTGATGGGCAGGGGAGGGTCTACTCCATTCAGAACCAGCCTGCCTGGTCTTTTCTCCAAGGGTCCAGATGGTAGCAGAGATGATGTAATACAAGAACAGGAAGTGCCAATACTGGTGCCATACGAACTTGGAAGCATGTCGTTTAGGTAGCCTGTGTGACTGTCAGTGTTGTGTGAGTCAACCGTACATAACATGCTTTTCCTTAGAGAATTTCCAGATGTGTCTACACAGATGCTCATCAGTAACCGCATTACCTAGTGCAGTGGCCTCAGTCTTGAGTGTGTATCAAAATCATCTCAAGATCTGTAACCCCTCCCCGCAAAGCATTTCCAGTTCTGGAGTGGACTGAAGAGTTTGCTTTTCTGAGGAGCTCCCAAATGACATAGGTCATCCTCAGACCTCACTCTGGGCCGTGCTGGATTAATGAAGATGGCTAACTTCTGTATCTGAATTTTCTTAGCTCAGGGATGTATATTTTAACTCATGCTGCACTTTAAAAATTCAGTTTGTGCAAAGACATAGAAATTAGGTTTTATACCAATTTGGATTTCTGTTTGCTCCCCCAAAATTGGAAGCTCCTACATCCCTCAGCTCGCTGGTGCTACCTGTCACCCAGCAGCCCCAGTTTCCTTCATCCTGCCCTTTTTTTCATTTTTCCAGTGTTATGAATCTCCTGGGACCATTTTTCTCTGTCTTTTTTTTTTCTTTTTTTCATCTGTACCTTACTCCCGTTAGAAGATAAGCAGGAAGGCAGGAATCTTTGTTTGACTAATACAGTACACTGAGTACCTAGGAGAAGGCCAGGTAGATGACAGAGTCTTGGAATTTGAAAGATTGTATGTCAGAGAACAGTCAGTGAGTGGGTGCTCAGTGGACGCTGTTGAAAGGGAAGAGCATCCCAGTCGCCCACTTGGCCTATGATCTCCCCTCCTGCTTCTGCCATTCATGCTCCGTCCTTTAAGTTCGTGGTCTCTGATCAGACTGTGCGTGTGCGTGTGTGGTTCTTTACAACAGTGATGGTACAGGGACTAGCATCCCTTTTGTGTGTGGTTATAATACCTATGGAAGTATTCATTTTAAATTGAAAGTGGTCTATTTCCTCCTCGTGATTTGTTTCAGAGTAAATACTTCAGTTTGTAATTTCTCAAACTATGTTTTGTGTATGCCTTCACAAAACTTAACTAAAATTAGCATTCTACCTAAGAATGTAACATTTTACAAATGCTAGTCACCAAAGAAACAGAATGAAGGGCTGGAGAGATGGCTCAGAGGTTAAGAGCACTGGCTGCTCTTCCAGAGTTCCTGAGTTCAATTCCCAGCAACCACATGGTGTCTCACAACCATCTATAATAAGATCCGGTGCCCTCTTCTGGCATACAGGCGTACATGCCGGCAGAACACTGTATACATAATAAGTAAATAAATTTATTTTTTAAAAAAAGAAAGAAACAGAATGAACAGGGCACAGATGGTCCTCTTCAGTAACTGACAGTGCAGTGAAGATATGGACGGGCAGTTTCTCTAAGTCAGGAAAGGCTTTGGTGACTATAGCAGAGAGAGAGTACTTATGGGAATGGAAGTGTGCCATGCCAGCGTAGGTGACAAAAAGCAGTCCTGAGATGGCATGGGGACACACCTGAGCATCTGCAGTGCTTGGTGAGCCCAGAGGATGGCAGGTGGGGGTGGCCATGGCCCGGCACCATGTTTTCTTTACTCCAGGCTGCTGGAGACTTGATGGAGGATGAGCCGTCAGTGCAGTCTTCGTGCAGTAACCTTCTTTTCTCTTCAGCAGCCGAAAGGGAGCCTCCAGGCACATGACACATCATCGCTGCCCACGGTCATCATGAGAAGCAAGTGTAAGTAGTTCAGCACACCTCTTAGGCGTGCACTCAGACCTGATGCTTTTGTGAGGCTTGCTTGTTGAGGGAGGCCAGCTGAAGCTAGCTGGCAAGATCCTATACCTGTTCTGTAGCACGTTAGGTCACTGCTTTGTTCTGCCACATTCCTTGACCAGCAACTTAGCATTACATCATCAAACCCTTCTTTTTTTTTTTTTTTTAAGATTTATTTATTTATTATGTATACAATGTTCTGTCTGCATGTATGACTGCAAGCCAGAAGAGGGCACCAGATCTCATTACAGATGGTTGTGAGCCACCATGTGGTTGCTGGGAATTGAACTCAGGACCTTTGGAAGAACAAGCAATGCTCTTAACCTCTGAGCCATCTCTCCAGCCCCCATCAAACCCTTCTTGAAGGTGTCCGTCATAGTGTGTGCATCAGCTGAAAGGGGGACTGAAGCCTGCATGTGTGAGCAGGTTACTCCCCTGCAGGTCAGTCTCCTCTTCAGCACCAGAGAAAATGGTTGGTTTTAGTGCTTCACACCAGTGTGACACAATTGAGATCTTATTGGTTAAGCTCACACACAGCATGTGAAATTCTATGAATGATTCTTTTTTTGTTTTTCCCCAAGGTTCTCAAATGTTACACAGAACTGAGTAAATCATACTCTACCATTCGCACTTAAAAAACAGCAACAAAAAACACCTTGGGGTTTTGGCAAGGTGACTCAGGCAGGTAAAGGTGTCTGCTGCCAAGTCTGACTACCTGAGTTCAATCCCAAGAACCCACAATTCAGGAGAGATCCAACTCCCACAAGTTGTCTTCTGAACTCCTCTACATGCATGTGCATGCACACACACCCCAAATAATAATAATAAAAATAATGTAATTTTACATTTTTTTTTATTTAAAACACTGCTTTGGGTTAGATAAGAGATCTGAGAAGGTAAAAGGGTTTGCCACCAAGTCTGACAACAGAGTTTAGTCTCTAGAACCCACATGGTAGAAGAGAGAACCAGGTTCTACAGGCTGTCCACTGGCTTCCACATGGACTCTATGGCCTGAGTGTGAACATACACGAATAGAGAATAAATTTTAAAACCTGAAAACTAACCAAAACTAATCTTTGCCATCGTGTGCAAGATTTCACTTTCGGTTGACAGTGTCTTCACTCCCCACCCTCTTGGATTTCCGTGTAATGTATGCAATGCATATCCTTTGACCTGCTCTCTCTTTCCTCATACGTACCTGTGAGAAGATCTGTCGTCTTATACATTTAATTCTTCGCTCAGTGTCATTTGCAGAGTTACTATAGCTATTGTTTCAGACTGCTGCAAGGTATATTTCATGAGCATACATTGTGTTTGAATTACTCCCAACTGCTACCAGAAGTAATGCAGTGCTAATTATCCTCTGAGTTGGCTCCGTGGGAACCTGTGTGGTATGTTACCAGAGCAATGCTTTCAGCATGCAGCTGAAGAATCAATACATGTGCAGATCCTGAGACCCCCACTAGACCTGGGAGGCAGAGCCTGTGGGAGAGCCCTGCGGTCTGTTCATAGATCTCTGGGTGGTGCTGATGCCCACTCAAGCCTGGAAGCACCGCTTGTACCTTCTTTCTCTTACGCAGTTCCTGAGCACTTGAAAGTGGCTGTGCCAATCCGTACACCCACAAAGAACGAACTCCCTTTAGACATATTAAGTCTGGTCCTCAGCCGTCCTTGTGTGGAGACAGCTACTAGACTGACACCCACTTGAGTCTGTCATCCAGCTTCCTTGGACAGTTTGAATCTTAACATTTTTTCCGTGATGTTACCAACTGTTTCAGAAGCCTGTTTTCTTTCCCATCAGATAAAATAACTTTTAAAATGTCTTTTGCAAGCAAGGTCCTTTATGTGGATTGCCTCTGGCCCTCACAGATAACTTTCTTATTTATATTGATAATAATTTATAGCGTATTGGGTTTTGTTATGAGATTTCCATATATATGATGTGCTTTAAGAACAGCCCCCCCATCAGCTTTTCTAATCTCCATCCTCTTTATCCATCTTCAGTAGTACCTTATTTTTGCCTTCAAGTCCCTGCCCCTTTTTAATTTCACGTGTGAAAATATGTAAGTCTGATTTTGTAGAATTGTCTTACTAAACAATTTCCTTCAAATAATGTAATTTCATTCTTGGTTTTGGCTGCACAAAACTCCATTATATCACATTTTCTTTTTCCATTCATCCACTGTCATTTTTGGCTGGTTCCATAACTTGACTATTGTGAATAGTGCTGCAGTGAACAGTGTTGTGCAGGCATCCCTATAGTAGCCTTACTGTGTTTTTTTTTTTTTGGGGGGGGGGTATACATCTATAAGTGGTATGGCTGGATCATGTGGGAATTCTGTTTTTTATCTCTTGAGACTTCGTACTGATTTCCAGGATGGCTGGCCTAAGTTATTCTTACCAGCAGTATAATATAGTTTCTTTTTCATTTGTATCCTTATCATCATTTGATGATTTCATTCTCTTGAGACTAGCCATTCTAGCTAGGATAAGATGGAATGTCAATATTAGAGTGATTAAGGGTACAAATTCTGGATCTGGGAAGATGGCTCGGTGTATAAAGTGCTTGTTGGACAAGCAAGAAGACCCAAGTTTGGGTTTGGATGTGGTGGCATATGTATGTATCCTTATGTCTGGGGAACAGAGACAGGCAGATACTTGGAGCTTGCTGACCATCTAGTCTAGCCAAAATGCTGAGCTACAGGTTTAGTGACAGACCCTCTCTCCAAAAAAAAAAAAAAGGTTTTAGAAGCTATTGAGGAAGACATCCCAACATGAACTGTCATGGACAAGCACACTTATACACACAAGAGTACAGTTGTGGATTCAGGACACATGGTGTTTGTGTCTTCTGCAACCTTTTAGGTACAAGTTGTTCTTCAGGACATTTAGGGCTTGGCATAACACTCTGGTTCTCCCCACTGATTCCACCTTCTCTCTGTCTCTCTCTCTCTCTCTCTCTCTCTCTCTCTCTCTC
>CABHPP010115745.1:0-12051 GCA_902168425.1 Peromyscus attwateri
GTTTTCTTTGTAATGTTTATTTTTTTTTTTAAAACCTCCCGTGTGTCTCCTAATTTCGAGTGCACATTCTGCTGAGTCAGTTGTTTTAGAAAGTTGTGAATTAACCCTTTGTTAATTTGTTTTCTTTAATTACATGTATTTCTGTGGAGGGGTGCATCCCGTTCCTGTGTAGATGTCAACTTAAGCGATGATTCTCTCATAACACCAAATGGGTCCAGGAATCGAACTTAGGTCATCAGGCTTGGTGATGAGTGCCTTTATCTGTACATTCACCTCACCGGCCTCAGTAATGGGTATAGTAAAATTTCCCCACTATGTAAATGCTCAAGAACGACTCCCTTAGATGATATAATGAAACAGCCAAACCCTTCTCTACTACTCTCAAAGTCAGTAGTGTTTACCCCAGAATGGGTGTTTGGATTTGGTCTGGATCATAGTTGACATTGAACTGTCTTATCCTTTATAGTTGTTGAATGAATGAAAAGTTAAACTAGGATTTAAATCATTTTGTAGAGTGTTGGCTCACATGGGTTAGGTTCAGGGTTTGAGCCCCAGCACCTCATTAAAACCAGTCATGGTGGTTCTGCAATCCTTTGAGAGGTATCAGCATGAAGATCAGAAAGTTCAAGGTTATTCTCTGTTACATAGGGAGCTTGAAGCTCGATGCATGCCTGGGCTACCAACACAAGACCCTGTCTCAGAAAAGTAACAATGACAAACTAGTCCCTGACCAGTTCGCTTGGGGTCTGCAGCTTGGTAAACTGTTGGTGTTTTCAGAAGTGACCGTGTCTCTAAGGCTTTAAAGTCAGAAATAGTGTTGACTTATTTGTGCTTGGTGTACACTAAGCATTTTCTCTCCCTCTCCTCCGCTCTTCAAGGTCTCACTATGTAGCTTTGGCTGTCCTGGAATGCACTATGTGTAGACCAGGCTGTCCTTAAACTCAGAGATCTGCCTGCCTGTCACCTGAGCGCTAGAATTGTAGGCATGAGCTACCACTCAGGGGTCACTAAGCATTTCTATTGTATTTAACAATGTATTTAGAACATACAATTTTAAAAATGTATTTCATTATGTGTGTGTCCACAGAAGCGAGAAGAGGGTATCTGCCTAATTCCTCTGGAGGAACTGGAGGTAAAGGCAGCTAAGCTACATGATACGGGGGCTGCAGACTCAGCTCTGGTCCTTGGAAGAGCAGCAAGCACTCTTCTCTGCTAAGCCATGAGCCATCTCCAGCACCAGGCAGAAATTTAAATCTCAGCAATTAATATGAAACAAATGAGACATTGAAGTCTCTTTTATTTTGAGGCCAGCCTGTCCTACATAAGACTTCAGAAAAACAAAAGACAAAATTGCTATAGCCCCAGAACTCTCTTTGTGACCTCTGATGGTCAGCTGCTTTGTGATCCTCCTTCCATCTCTAGAGTTGTGGGATTATGAGGATGAGCCAGGATAGTGGGCTCAAATAAAATTTTTTTAAAAGTTTGTTTGTAGTTTATATGTGTGAGTGTTTTGCCTGCATACATGTCTGTGTTCCAAAGTGTGTTTGGTGCCCATATAAGCCAAAAGGATCATTTGGTCATCTGGGCTTTGAATCATCTGGACCTGGAGTTGATAATGGTTTTGAGTTCCCACGTGTGTGCTAGGAGTCAAACCTGGATACTCTGGAAGAGTAGCTATGTTCTGAAGTGCTGAGAGCGCTTTCCCTCTCAGCCCTATCAAAGACTTTGCATTTAATTCATCAATTATGCTGTCCTTGCCATGAAACTACCTCCTGTCTCTACTATTGGTTTGCCCTTTTGGTGGGGGTGTTAATGGGTGCTTTTCCTGCATGTATGTATGTGTACCACTTGCATGCCTGCTCTCCTCAGAGGCCCGGAGAGGGCATAGTTTGTCCTGAGACTGGATGGAGTTAGATATATCTGAACTGCCATGTAGGTGCTGGTAAAAGCATCTAGTCTTGACTACTAAGCCATCTCTTCATACATTATCTGCTTTTAAGTATGCACATGTAGGGCAGGCTTTGGTAGCACATCCTTTAATCCCAACACTCTGAAGGCAGAGACAAGTGGATCTCTGTGAGTTCCAGGACAGCCAGGGTTACACAAAGAAACCCTGTCTGGAGAAAAGAAAATACATTAAAAGTATGCACATGTATGACTTTTATGGTTTTTTGCAGCGGAGAATGGTGCTTCATAACATGTAAAATTTGGTGCAGTTCCATTATTTAATAGGCAGTAGGAAGTAAGGTGCCTTTCTCTTCAGCGTCAGCTGTGGCAGTTTTTGAATCCCTGTCTTCTTCTTGCAGTATGTTCATGCAGATGCTCCCACCAATAAAGCGCTGGCTGGACTGGTGGTACAGCTTCTTCAGTTCCAAGAAGATGCCTTCGGGAAGCATGTCACCAACCCAGCTTTCACCAAACTACCTGTAAGTACATGAGTACATGTTACGCAGGAACTTGTTGGGGAGGGAGGGCTTTTTTTTCCGAGACGGGTTTATCTGTATAACAGCTCTGGCTGTCCTGGGACTTGGTCTGTAGACCAGGCTGGCCTTGAACTCAAATCCACCTGCCTGCCTCTGCCTCCCCAGTGCTGGGACTAAAGGTATGGACCATCACTGCCCAGCTCAGTTTCTGTACTTTGAAGTGTCACCTATGGCTGACTTCCCTTGCTGTTGCAGTGGGGGTGGGGGTGGAGGTAGACACAGCTGTACAGAGAAGTGTTTTGTTTGTTTTTGAGACACACTCTGCCATAGCCCAGGGTGGTCCTGGAAGTGCCTCTGTATTGAAGGCTAGTTGTGAATACCGATCCTTTTGTCTTCACTTCCATGAGCTGGGATTGCAGGCAGGTGCTGTCATCCTCAGTTTAGTGGGAGAATTCTTGCCTACTGTGTCATTTAATGTGTTTTAGACTCTGCAGTAATCATGAAGACTTACTATTTTTGTGTTACGTTGCCATAGTCTCTGCTGTGCCGTACATACTGATACTTGTCTATTAGAATCTTGTGGCAGCCGGGCGGTGGTGGCGCACGCCTTCAGTCCCAGCACTCCAAAGGCAGAGCCAGGTGGATCTCTGTGAGTTCAAGGCCAGGCTACAGAGCGAGATCCAGAACAGGCACCAAAGCTACATGGAGAAACCCTGTCTCGAAAAACCAAAAAAAAAAGGATCTTGTGGCAAGAATACTTTTTGATGTTTGGTTTTGATATTAGTTTATTTTATGTACATTGGTATGAGGTGTCAGATCCCCTGGAACTTGGAGTTAACAGACGGTTGTGAGCTGCCATGTGGGTGCAAGGAATTGAACCCAGGTCCTCTGGAAGAGTAGCCAGTGCACTTAACCACTAAGCCTTCTCTCTAGCCCCTTGTGTTTTTTGTTTTTTGTTTTTAAATTAAAAAATTTCAAATAGCTGTGCGAGAGTGGTGCATGCCTTTAATCCCAGCACTGGGAGGCAGAGGCAGGTGGATCTCTTGTCAGTTTGGGTCCAGCCTGGGCTACAGAGCGAGATCCAGGACAGCTAAGGCTACACAGAGAACAAAATCCTCTCTCAAAAAAAAAATAAAGAAAGAAAGAAAAAAAATTAAATTTAATTTATTTACGTAGCCTGTGATTGTGTGTGTGTGTAGGCACATGGCTGCCACAGCATTCATGTGAAGGTTAGGGCGACTTCAGGAGTTGGTTCTTCCACCATGTGGGTCACAGGGGCCAAACTCATGTCATCAGTATTGTTAACAAGCCCCGTGACCTGCTATCCTCTCTCGTACACAAAATAAGTAAATAAATGTATAAAAAAGACAATAATAACGGGCGTCTGTCCTCAGCAGTCAGATACCTGATGGAGTGCAGAGCCAGAGCAATAGCAGGATTGTGCGGAACTGAAGACCCTTTTTCTTTCCTGGGGCTTTGTGCATACTAGACAAGTTCTGTAATAATCCTGTTTGACTGACTCAGACTAAAGGTTTATACTTCTAAAGTGACGTCAAGGGACAGTGAGATAGATGGCTGAGCAGATGAAAGTACTTGGCCCCATGCGTGAGCACCCTGGGTTCTGTCTCTAGAACCCACATGGTTGAAAGGAAAAACCAGCTCCCTCACATCGTCGTCTTAGGGCACAGTTGTGCCGTGGCACTTGTGCACCTCACCCCCACACGAAAGAAATCTGTGCAAAATTGTTTTGTTTTGGTCTTATCAGACAGGGTCTCTCTACATAGCCTTGACTATCCTGGAACTCACTATGTAGACCATAGTGTCCTCAAACTCATTCACCTGCCTCTGCCTTTTGAGTGCTAGGATTAAAAGCATATACCACCACTTCTGGCTAATAAATGGAAATTTAATACATTTTAATTTTTAAAAATTTTATTTATTTATTTATTCATTTATTTATTTTTTTGAGACATCGTCTCTGTATTCCTGCTTGTCCTGGAATTCACTCTGTAGACCAGGCTGGCCTGGAACTCAGAGATACTGCCTTTGTCTCCCAAGTGCTGGAATTAAAATTTCGTGTTACCCATTCCAAGCTAATAAATTTTTTTTTAAAGACTGAATTTGCAATTTTTATTTACATGTTTGTGTGTGTTTCTATGTGTGGGTATGCAGACTTGCATACATGAACGTAAAACACCAATCACAAAATCTAAAAAAAATATAGTGATGTAATAATTCAGTGTAGTTTACCAAGTGTGACATGATTTAGAGTAAAATCTGCATAAAGTACTTTTTTTTTTAAGCTTTCATTTTTGAGACAGTCTCTCTAGCTCTGACTGTCTTAGAATAAAGTTTTTTGTTTTGTTTTTTAAATTCTGGTATAAAGATGCACACCTTTAATCTCAGCACTTGGAAGGCAGAGGCTGGTGAATCTCTGAGCTCAAGACCAACCTGGTCTACATAGTGAGTACCAGGATAGCCAGAGCTACATAGTAAGACCCTGTCTCAGGAACAAACAACAGAAAAGGTGTTTGTTTTCTAAAATATGATTTACATTCTTTTATTATTCCTAATTATGAACATATATAAGTATCATCATCCAAAATGACATTACGAGGGACTTTAGATGTGGGTTTTAACTCCTGGGAACTAAAGCACTAAACCATTGTTTACTAAAAGGGTTTAAGGATTAGAGAATATTTTTAGTCATAAACCATAATTAAAAATAATTCATGGCTTAGTGCCAGTAGGACCAGATGTATTTCTCTTCCTCTCAAAATAGAATGTAGCATTTTCTCAAATGAAAGAGATTGTTCTGGTTTGATACTGCAGAAGAAAATTGAATGAAAAAGACTGTTAACAAAACAAATAGATTTTTTTTTTTTTTTGGAGATAGGAATTTTCTGTGAACCAGGCTGGCCTCCTCCTGATCCCCCGCCTCTGCCTCCCGAGTGCTGGGATTAAAGGTGTGTGCCATGCACCACCACTGCCTGCTTTTTATTTACTTTTTTTGTTTCTCGAGACAGGTTTCCCTGTGTAGCTTTACGCCTGTCCTGGAACTCACTCTGTAGCCCAGGCTGGCCTCGAACTCACAAAGACCCGCCTGCCTCTGCCTCCCGAGTGCTGGGATTAAAGGCGTGTGCCACCACTACCCGGCTATTTATTTACTTTTAAAGTTAAAAATTTTTTTGTTTTAAATTATTTTGTGTCTATGGGTGTGTCTCACAGTAGTTTTGAGTGTTTGAGTGCAGGGCTTGTAGAAATCAGGAGAGCCTTAAATCTTGAGAGTTATAGATAGTTGTGAGCCACCCTGTGGGTATTGGTAATCAAACTAGGTCCTCTGCAAAAGTAGTAAGTGGTGAGCCATCTCTCCAGCCCAGTAAATGTAATTTTAAAACTTGGGGGGGTGGGTCTTTAACTTAATGTAGTGGCTCATTCCTCTGGATTCAGTAATCATGAGATGGAAGGTTAAAGTCAATCTCACTACATCGCTCATTTGAGGTCAGCATGGGCGAAATGAGACCCTGATTTAAAAATTATGGAAGTAGCCAGGAAGTGGTAGTTCACACCTTTAATCCCCCGCAATCTCAGCAGAGGCAGGCAGATCTCTGAGTTTGAGGCCATCCTGGTCTACAGAGTGATTTCCAGGACAGCCAGGGCTACACAGAAACCCTGTCTTGAAAACACACCCAAAAATAAAAAAACAAATAAAAGTAAAAAATAGTGCTGTGAGTCTGACCTGGTGGTTGAAGCATGTGATCTGGGTTAGTGAGGAGGCTGAGTTCTGTAAAAGTTGAGGTTGTCTGTGCTACTGAGAGGTTACAGTTAGCCAGGGCACCTGAGAACGTGATTTAGAAAGGAGGCATGACAGTGTAGTTCACTGGTAGAGCATTTTTTTTTTTTTTTTTAAGGAATTCCTGAGTTAAATTTCAATTGTAACATGAAGTGTTTCATCAGAACCTTTATTTTTCCTCTTGCACAATTTGTCATTTTTAGGCAAAATGTTTTATGGATTTCAAAGCTGGAGGCACCTTGTGTCACATTCTTGGGGCTGCTTACAAGTACAAAAATGAACAGGGGTGGTAAGTTCTTTTTTAATTTATTTGCACATTTTGATATATTACTTGATGTGAAATCATTCTCTTGTATGTTGAGAATTCTGTAAGGTTATTGCTGTTACTGGCAAGGTAAGGTCTGTTTTTTAAAAAGTATCAATTTTCTGTATTTAATTTTTTTAAGTCCTGTTTCTCAGGAGTGTAGTTTCAGCCAGGTGTGGTGGTGCACTGTGAGTCTCTAACCTAACCTCAGACACAACAAAACAGAGAGCCCTCTTTCATTTTTTCTTATATCCAACAGAAATTACAACTGTTTTTATTAGGTAAATAATATATTTAGTTTTTGTGGTCCTGGGAATTGAATTGAGGGCCTTGTGCATGCTAAGAATGTGCTCCTGCTGCATATCCCTAGCTACAAGGAAATTTTATATGTGGGTATACACATACAAATACCCACATACACATTTGTGGGTGGGGTTTTTTGTTGTTGTTGTTTTTGTTTTTTTTGGGGGGTAGTGTTTATTTTTTGGTGGTGGTGTTTTGAAATGGGGTTTCTAGTAGCCTTGGCTATCCTAAAACACTCTATGTAGCCCAGGCTGGCCTCTAACTCACAGAGATCTATTTACCTCTCCCTCCTGAATGCTGGGATTAAAGGCATGGGCCACCACTGCCTGGCTGTTTTTTTTTTTGGTACTTTTAGTTACATATTTGGTGTGCCATTTGTAATCTTAGTATTGTTTGGGGAATATGCATATAATTTCTGTATTTTTAGTTTATTTACGAGGCTAGCCTCAAGCTTTATCCTGTTTCTACTTGCTAAGTGTTAGGATTATAGGCCTCTGTCACTATGCCTGTTGTTTTGTTTTTAATTTATATGCTTTAATAGCCACTTTTTTAAAAAAGAATTTTTGTTTATGTTTATGCGTGTTTACTTATATCTAAATGTACCATGTATGTGCCTGGTACAGTGGAGGCCATAAGAGGCAGTTGGAGTCCCTGGAACTGGGGTTATAGACAGCTGTGAGCTGCCATGTAGGTGTCAGGCCTGTGCATGAACAGCAAGGTTTCTCTGTGTAGCTTTGCGCCTTTCCTGGAACTCACTTGGTAGCCCAGGCTGGCCTCGAACTCACAGAGATCCGCCTGCCTCTGCCTCCCGAGTGCTGGGATTAAAGGCATGCGCCACCACCGCCCGGCCAGCAAGTATTCTTAACTGCTGACATATTTCTCTAGTTCCAGTTTTGGTATTTTTGAGATAAAGATCTCAAAGTCCAGGCTGTCCTTAAACTTCTGTTAGCTCAGGCTGGGTTTGAACTCATGATTTTCCCACCTCGATTTCCTGAGTACTAGGATCATAAGTGTACACCATGGCTCAATTTGTTTACTTTGGCTTTAGGTTTTTTTTTTTTCTTCCCTTTTCTCCATTGCTGGAAATCTAACCTAGGGCTACACAGTCCATGCTACACAAGTGCCCTGTGAGCTTTATTTTATTTATTTTTTATTTTAAGCTGTTTAGTTTATAACATTAAGGCTAAGCTAGCCCAAGTGTGACTAGGAAACGCAGATAAATTTTCAGATCGATAGTCAGGACAGCTTTATAGTTAATGGTCGGTTGTTTTGTTTGCTTCCTCTATTTTTCTCCACTTTTGGAAACAGGGTTTCATATATCTGTGAGTGTCTTTAAGCTTTTCTCTGTACCTGAATATGTCCTTGAACAACTATTAATCCTCCTGCCTCTACCTCCTAAAGGCTGAGAATATAGCATGGGCATAGTATGCCCCGTTGAGTGTTGGGTAGGGAAATCAGGTCCGAGTGCCTCTTGAATGGTAGGTAGAAACGCTACTGACTGAGCTATGTCCCCAGCCCTTGAGAATAGCATGTTCAGTAGACTAAATGAGCATGGGAGTTGATATCATGTGAAGTAAGTGGTCCCTGACCTCAGACCCACAGCATGCTTTGTACTCTACTGTTGATGATGGTTGTGGTTGATGCTCCGCTGTTATCAGCACCTTCCCAGTTGAAACTTTTTTTTTTCCTTGTTTTCTTGTCCTACCTTCTTCTTAAGTCCTAACTTCAACTTTTTTAAAAAAATTTGATTACATTTTTATTTATTAATTTTTAGGTGGTGGGGCATACATGTCAAAGTTGTGTGCACATGTGGAGGTTGGAGGGTAACCTGTGGGAGTAGGCTCCCACCTTCTGCCTGTGGGTACTGGAGATCAAACTCAGGTCCTCAGGCTTGATGTCGAGTGCCTCCACCTGCTGTGCCATGTCACTAGCCCCTGACTTGGACTCTTGAGGACCAAGTTTCGTAAAGAGAAATTTCTTCTAGGACATATATTGTGGGATTTACTTTCTGTCTCCAGTGAAATATTTAAGGTTACTTGGGATAATCTAATATCTCTTTCAGTTATTTTTCCCCTTTTAAAATTTAAATAATCTACCCCACACCCCTAAAAAAAGAAAAGGGAAAAAGCAAAAGACAAAGGGTTGGAGTCAGGAGTCTTGCTGTCCAGGTGTCCTTAGGCTGCTGGTTGTGTCCATCATCCTGCCCCATCTCGGCACAGGCTCTCTGGGCAGTGAGGGATGCTTCCCCTTTCACGCTGGCTACGCCACTGACCACTGCTGCAAGTTTCGAGCGCTGACTCTCTCTTGCCCCATGTCTAATGTTCTGTCTGAAGGCCACCTCTTTTTCAGTTGTGTCTTGTACACTGGTGTGCATTTCTGGCTTTAGTTCTGAAGGGTTTTTTTGTTTGTATTTTATAATTTGAGCCCATTTATCCCTGTTAGAGCTCGGCTGGGATTATAGGTGGGCTTCATTGCAACCAATTGCCTTTCCATTGAGACATCTTGGCAGAGCCAGGTGGATCTCTGTGAGTTCGGGGCCAGCCTGGGCTACAGAGCAAGGTCCAGGACAGACACCAAAACTACACAGAGAAACCCTGTCTCAAAAAACCAAAACCAAAACAAAAAAAAAAAGCAACCACTGAGCCATCTCACAAGCCCCTCTGCTGGCTTCTTTACCATGACTCAGTACTGCTTCTCTTCTGGTTGACTCTGTACTGCATTCTTACTGGCTTCCTGACCTTAGCTTTAGCCTCCAGGGTGGCAGTTATACTGTTACATGTATGTCATATGAGGTTGAGTTGGAGTGCTTGGTAATTGAGCCACATATTTGTGGAGAGAGTGTATAAGTTATTTCCAGAATTGGAGTGCTGAGAGGGTTATTGTTGTGGATGTGGCACAATTTCTCAGTAACTTGATTTTCTTCTGAAGGATAGTGTTAATTTCTTTTCAAAATATCTTTTTGTAAAATATAATTTATTTATTTTTATTTTATTTGCATTGGTGTTTTGCTGCATATATGTCTATGTGAGGGTGTCAGATCTTGGAGTTACAGACAGTTGTGAGCTGCCATATGGGGGCTAGGACTTGAACCCATGTCCTCTGGAAGAGCAGTCAGTGCTCTTAACCACTGAGCCATCTCTTCAGCCCTCAAAAAATCTTATTTTAAATTTTGTTCCATTTTTATATATTTATATGTGGGTGTGTGCCTGCCATGATGAATTTGTGTAAGGCAGAGGACAACCTGTGGGAGTCAGTTCTCGTCTACTACATGGGTTTCAGGGATTAATGCAAGTCCTTAGTCTTGGTGCCAAGTCCTTAACCTGAGCATTATCAGTGGCTCAAAGCTAGTTGTTTGTCCGTCCGTCCGCCCTTCCCTTTTTTTTTTTTTTTTTTTTTTTTTTTTGAGACAAGGTTCTCTGTAACAGCTCTGGCTGTCCTGGAACTTGCTTTGTAGACCAAGCTGGCCTTAAACTCAGAGATCCACCTGCCTCTACCCTCCTTAGTGCTGGGATTTAAGGCATGTGCTGCCACCACCAATGGGCTAACTTCTTATATTGTTAACCAAAGATACCAAAGGAAATTAAAAAAAAAAAAAAAAAAAAAGTCTGGCAGTGATGGTGCACGCCTTTAATCCCAGCACTCGGGAAGGCAGAGCCAGGCGGATCTCTGAGTTCGAGGCCAGCCTGGGCTAAAAAGCGAGTTCCAGGATTGGCGCAAAGCTACACAGAGAAACCCTGTCTCGAAAAACCAAAAAAAAAAAAAAAGTATTTTATGTCTGAGTGCTGTATCTGCATGTGCATCTTTATGCCAGAAGGTGGCATCAGATCCCATTGTAGATGGTTGTGTTACCATGTGGATGCTGGGAATTGAACTCAGGACCTCTGGGAGAGCAGCTAGTGCTCTTAACTGCTGAGCCATCTCTCCAGCCCCACAACAGGAACTTTTTTTTTAACCATATAATTGTATATATTTTATTTTATTTTTGGTTTTTCAAAACGGTTTCTTTGTGTACCCTTGGTTGTCCTGGAACTAGCTCTGTAGACCAGGCTGACCTTGAATTCAGAGATCCACTTGGCCTCTGCCTCCCAAGTGCTAGGATTAAAGGTGTGGGCCACCGCTGCCCAGCCATTGTTATTTTTGTGTATGTGTTTAGGAGGGTTTTGTGTGTGTGTGTGTGTGTGTGTGTGTGTGTGTGTGTGTGTGTGTGTGTTTTGTTTTTTGTTTGTTTGGTTTTTTTTTTTGGAGACTGAGTCTCATTATATAGTCATGGCTGGCCTGGAACTCTTCCCTTTGTACACCAGACTGGCCTTAAAAGAAATCTGCGAGTGCTGGGTTTTTATCATCAACCCTCTAGGTCACTTTCATGGTATGATTCTTTCTGTTTTGTTGAATGATTGCCCTTCCAGCCTGTTTACCCCTTGCAGGTAATAGCACATCTGGACTATTGTAATAGGATTGCAGTAAAAATGAGTGCAGCTATTACATTGAAATATATTACTGCATGTACCCAGTAATGACGTATGTATAGCTGTATTTTATGGTATGGTTATGTTTAAGTTTTGGAGGAGCCATACCATCTTGGTTGTTGGTTTTGTCTGCTTTATCACAGCAACAGAGCAAAACTAATGCGATCACCATTCTTTTTTTTTCTTCGAGACAGGGTTTTTCTGTGTAACAGCCCTGGCTGCCCTGGAACTCACTGTAGCCCAGGCTGACCTCAAACTTAGAGAGATCCACCTGCCTCTGCCTCCCCAGTGCTGGGATTAAAGGCGTGCACCACCACTGCTGGGCTTTTTTTTTTTTTTTTTGGTCCAACATAAGCTAGAGTTACCTGAGAAGAGGGAACCATAACTCCTATTTTATTGGCCTATAGCAAGCTTGTAGGACATTTCCTTTATTGATCTCTTGGCAGCTGGTTCGGGGATGGCAAAGGATAAGAAAGCGAACTGAACAAGCCGTGAGAAACAAGCGATAGCCAGCACTCCTCCATGTCTCAGCTGCAGTTCCTCCTGTCTTGGCTTCTCTGAGATGGACTATAACCTCTTAAACCAAATCTAGAACATACACTATTTGAATAATTGCTGAACTCACTTTCGCTCTTTACTGCTGGGAACTCTACCTAGGGTCTTGACATACTTGCCGAGTGCTCTACTGCTAGCTACACCCCCCAGCCCATTTTGCTTAAAACATTTTTTTTCCTAAAAATTATTTATTTATTTATTTATTTA
>CABHPP010115746.1:0-24255 GCA_902168425.1 Peromyscus attwateri
CGTCTAACTGTACAGGAGCAGAGGTGCTTTGCAGTCCTGGTGGTCCAGGCAGGTAGGGTGGCCAGCCCACTCAGCAGTCAGAATAGACACAGGAACCCAAGGAGCTGGGTGGTGTTCAGAGAGGCAAACCAGCTAGACTGAGGGAAGGCAGAGGCAGAGAGCATCAAACTTGAGTAATGTGACTACCGACAGCGCGGGAACCAAGAACGTCACAGAAAGTGCAGGGGCGGCCTTGGGTCTGAGAAATGAATACAGGAGGCCCGTCTCACAGATGACTCCCAAGTGGGAACCGCCTGAGAAGCACTGGCCCAGGCTGGCCTTTCCATGCTGCCTGCACAAGCTCAGTCTCAAAACCACTAGCGAGGCTGGGATTGTAGCTGGGTGACAGAATGCTTGGTTCAATCCCGAGTTTTGCCTCCCCATTGGGAAGATGGGGTATCTGAGTAAATGTCGGGGTGGGGGAAATCAGTTGTTTAGTTCCCCAACGCAGCTGAGCATTGGTGTTTCTTACCGGTGGGATCAGCTTCCGGGGTTAAGGTCACTGTAGTCCTTAGGGTATTTGTTGTATTTTACTTATTTAGCAGTCCTCACTGTGTGCCAGGCTGTGTTAGACATTGGGTACCAAGGTGAAGACAATGGCCAGCTCTTCTCTCTATGGGACTCCTCTTCACGGCTTTACCCTGATGTTCACTGGGTATCAGTCCCCCTCTCTGGAGTGAGGTGCTGGCCGTAGGTTTGTGGGTTCTCAGCGTCTACTGCAGCAATGCGGTACTTTCTTATTCCCCTGAACGTTCTCAGAATGTGGGAGCATGGCGCCACCTCCTGGACACAGGAGCAGGCTGCATGGCCAGCACCCTGGCGAGAGAAAGGCAGACACAGCTCTCCACGCTTCTGTGGTTTTCATTTGTCACTGGACTAAAACTACAGAGGACTTACTAGATGGAGTCTTTCTTCTGGCCTTGTATTTGGGGAGCGAGTTGTTTTAGTGAACACTGAAGTATGATTCCAGACCGGGTGTCCTATGACAACAGTGGAAGCTGATTCACACTGGGTTACAAGACATCAAAAGCCTGGTAGGATTGTGCACTAAACTGGCAAATCAAACTACTATGTAAAACACAGAAACTAAAAATGAACCACAACAAAAGGGGTAACTCCAGGCGATGTCTTCCCTTTGTCCCTTTTGCTGGCCTTAAGCCTACAGTCTCTCGGCCCCTGCCAAATGTGGGTCACAAGCCACCCAGCAGCATCTTTCCACTATAAGCTGCCATTTACGGAAACACCAGCGATTTAATTAGGATGTCAAATTTCTTTCAAATTACTCCTCTTTGGTTCTGTGTGCCAAGAACTCAGATATAGCCGTGACAGTAGTACCCTTCTCAGATAGATGGGACTACCGGCAGGGGTGGCCTGGCTCACATCACCTGCACCTGAGACCTGGCCTTCGGGAAAAGTACCATCTTCCTACCTGTGTCTAAACACATGGCAAAAAAAGGGTTTGTGCTTCGGTTTATAGCCATTTAACTATTCAGCTGACTTCTGCATCGTTCAAATAGAAATATGTTTTCTAGAAGAAAAAAAAAAAAGCCTAGCATGTTTTAAATCCTTCTCAAAGGCAAAAGAATTAATCAAATTATTTCCCAAGAACTCTGTAGGTCTTGTGATTCTAACGGCACTGGGGGAAACAGAAAGTTTGTTAAGGCACCAGAATCCTGAAGAAAGAAAAAAAGATGCCGTGTCCTTAATAGTCTCTAAACTCTAGAGATCTGTTTTTTTTGTGTTTTGTTGTTTTTTTTTTTAAGTCTTCTTTTTAGGTTTATTAATGTGTATGAGTATCATGTATGCCTGTGCACCTTGGGACCGCCTGGTGTCCTCCGGAGGTCAGAAGAAGTCATTGGATTCCCTGGAACTGGAGTTGTGGGTGGTTTCTGAGCTGCCGTGATGGTGCTAGGAATCGAACCCAGTAACAAGAAGTGCTCTTAACCGCTGAGCTATCTCTCCAGCCAACAACTGTGCTGTCTTGATGGAGAGTGCAGGATTTGCTGGGCCTAAATGGGAGGCTTGAAAGTCTTTCCTTTCCCTGTGCTCTGCACCCCACCTAGCTCCGGAGCGCCGTGGGTGCCGAGTGATAGCCAGCTAGTTTCTTAAAGAATGAAGCGATGAGTTCCTTCCCCAGCTACTCTTTCAGACCTTTTTGATGTTAAATGATTTAAAGGAGAGAAGAATGTCGTTTCTTTGGTCTGAGGATGAAAAATGATTTCAGTACCAGCTACACCCTGCATCCAAATGTAGATTTTCATTTACACGGGGTCTTTGGTGAAGAGGCTTCTGCTGAATCAGATAAGGCACCAGAAAGGATGCTGATTCCACACTGGGGAAAATCAGATAGTCCTGGCTGTTTGAAACGGGGCACTGGCTGCTTCTAACACTAAAGTACCTCACGTTTTCAATCAGCACCCCCGGAAAGGCCCCTCCAGACATCCTGGTGGGAGAAGTACAGGGCGCATGCGGTGATACTCGGCATGACTTCGTACATCCAAGTTCGCAGCAGTGGGGGCGGGGGTCTTCTGTGTCCTGAGCATGCTTCCGGTGTCATTCAAACCTTTAACCTAGTGACAGCTGTTTTTTATTATGCGTGCAGAACTCACTGCCTCCACCTGCCTCCCCTACAGCCTTTCTTTGCATTGCTGCCGGGTGTGCCTACCTGCTCACTAGGATCTCACATCTATCTGCCTGCTCACTAGGATCTCACATCTATCTGCCTGCTCACTAGGATCTCACATCTACCTGCCTGCTCACTAGGATCTCACATCTATCTGCCTGATCACTAGGATCTCACATCTCTGTTCTCTCCAGTGCCATCTTACAGCATCTTTGCTTTTTCCTTTCTCTAGACTTTTTCCTGACACCACCATTTCAGATGGGGTAATAGGAGCTAGAGTGCCTATGAGAGCTGGGTAGAAAAGGGAGAGCCAGAAGGCAAGATGGGCTGTGTGGAGTTGCTGGTCCCCAGATGGAGTTTAGCCACACACCCCAGCAAGTTGACCTCGCCCCCGGGTACCAGAGCTACAGCACTCTTATTCCAGTTCTCTTTTGTTCTTCCCATGTCTCCACACACACTTCCCCTTCGCGCCCCCCACCCCCCCACCCCGCACAGTTCTTACTTTCTTTTCTTTCATTCAGGGGGCGCGCAGTACGATCAAAACCACATCATCCTCAACACGGTGAACACAGAGAAGTTAACACAAGTGTGGGAAGCCATGGTCCTATGAACCTGAACCAAGAATGCAAGAGGAATGTTTCCAGGGGATTTTCTGGCCACCTTATTGAAGAAAAATAAAATCACAGAGCTGACGGAGGAGCCAAGTGGGAAGTGTACGGAAGGGCCATGACAGGGAAATTATCTTTTCAAAGACATTTGAGGTTGAAGCCAATAGTTTGTTGTTCTCGTTTCTTGCCTTGTATTTCTCAGTAACTCCTTAAACAGGCTGCCCCTGTAGCAGCTTCCGGGTGTAGACGTTTTAAAGATCAAGACCACATCGTAACTTATCTCCAGGGACAAAGACAAGACCTCTGATCTGGACACACAGATTGCCTTAGAGGGAAGCATAAAAGCCCATGTTTGTTCATCACAAGACTTTTAGCATTGGAGGATCCACTGCCTTAACGTTTTCCAGGACCGTTTACTGCTGAATGGCAGGGTGGGAAAGTCCTATATACTCAGACATGTTCAAGGAGTTTAGCAAGAATAGACAAAACACTATTTTCAGTTAATGTTCAAAGTGAATAAATTTGCAAATTTTCATGTTGATGTCAGCTCATGAGCAGAACTTGGGTTATTTTAATTCACCCGTGGGCTGCCCTCAAGTGTCACAGATAGTTTAATGCCCTCCTTACAGCTGCTGTTGGGACAGTATTATGGCCTAATTTATTAACTCTTACTTTGTCACCTACCTATAATGCAGAAGTCATATTCTATATTTTGGCTAAACCTAGACCTTTCAGCCTGGTCTCTCCAGGGCTACCAGCAGGAGGACTGCTTTGGATCTGAAGACACCGGGGACCTCCCTTCTGGAAGCAGAGAAGTGGGAAGCTCCGGGAGAGGGCTAACAGCCGTTTCCAGTGAGTGAGGGAGAGATCCCGAGGGCTCTGTGCAGTGTTGGTGCAGAGACCCAGACCTCCGCAGGCAGTTCGGGAACAACTGCTGTGATATACTGGTCCAGACGCTGCTGCTCACACAGCACACTGTCCTTTTGAGCACAACTGCCAGACCGACCTTTCCTTGGACACATCCTTCTCCCCACCTGTCCTCATCACAACACTGGTGCTCGTGTCGGAGGCTCGACGAGTCCACTTCCGTTCCACTCGCTCGCGCCTGCTTCCTCTCTGGAGCCAACGGCAGGCAACTGTGCTCCTCAGAAGAGTTTACCCGCAGCTTAAACAGCATTCACACGGCATCCAGCACGTCCGGCTTATGTGTACATCTCTGTAGGCTCTGTGTATGTCACTGTAGTACGGTGGGGTAAGGTGTCCTATCAAAAGCCTGTTTGATCTCATCTCTTGAATAAACTTACTCCTTGTTAACCGTGTAATGAAATGCTGGAATCGGTTTAGCAGTCCTCTAGCACAGCCGAGAGTCGGTGGGCAGACTGAGGCACAGCCTACTAACTCCTGGTACTTTTTAGCCACCTTCTGAGCACTTTTACAGGTGCTCACATGTGCACTCAAAGATTTAATGCACTGACATCTGGAGCTCTGTGGGACAAGAGCTGAGAACTTCTAGATAGACAAGTCAAGTGGGAGTGGCTTTTTTTTTTTTTTTTTTTTTTTTTTTGAGACAGGGTCTTTATGCAGCCCTGACTATTCTGGATCTTGCTCTGTAGACCAGGCTGGCCTCGAACTCACAGAGATCTGTCTGCCTCTGCCTCCCAAGTGCTGAGATTAAAAGGCATGTACCACTGCTTTTTGTATAGGAACTGGAGAGATGGCTCAGCAGTTAAGAGTGCTCGATGCTTTTACAGAGGGCCCAGGTTCAGTTTCCGGTACCCACGTGGCTGTGCATACTGTCCATATACAGATACAAGGGATCTGATGCCCCCGTCTGGCCTCTGCAGGCACTGCGTGCATATGGTACACTTACATACATGCAGGCAGAACACTCATACATGTAAAACAAATACACAAATTTGTACTGAGGGAAATCTAGAGTAACCTTAGAGGAAACCCTACATCCAACATAATACTAAACAGGTATCTAACAGGAATACATGAGGTGGAGAGTTTCTCTAAATGGGTCTGTGTACATGAAAGGTTACGAGCAAGTATCTAAGGTGTAGTAATGATGCTGAGTATAAAACAGCAGCAAACACCTTGAACAAATGGAGACGAGATTCAAGAATGACAAGCTTATTGGTGAGGCACATGAGGTCAGAAAATAGTGGTCAGTAGCAATGTCTGTGAAAAGCTGTCAGAGAAGCAGGATGCGATGACTGAAAGAAGCCCAGCCTGCGTGCAAAATATTAGGGGCTTTAAAGTCTTCAGCCAGGTGCAGTGGTGTATACCCATAATCCGAGCACTTTACGGTTGGAGGCTGGAGGGTTAGGAGTTCAAGGCCAGCTTGTGCTCCATGAGCTTCTAGTGTCAAAATAAAGGAACCCTTTCAGTATTAAAAGGCAATTTTTTATATATACACCCAAGCGATCCCACATTTAAGGATGTGCTCAGGACAGTGAGTGGCAAATGAAAGCGTAAGGAAACCCAGCTTTCCATCACCGTGACAAGATAACCAGGGTAACGTCTAAGGAGGCAGGGCTGACAGTGGATGGTTTCATCTGACGTTAGTTCAGCTGCTTCTGAGAGAGACCAAGGTGAGGCAGCACAGAATGGTGCGAGTCTCAGGTTCGCGCTGCTGAGTTCAAACACCAACAGAAACAGTCTCAGGAGGAAAAGGTCTATTTCACCTCGCAGATTACAGTCCTTCGTGGAGGGGAGTCAAGGCAGGAACTCAGGCAGGAACCCGAGGTAGGACTGAAGCAGAGCCTGGGGAGGGGTGCTGCTCACTGGCTGGCTCAGTTGCTTTCTTATGGACCACCTGCCCAGGGACCCCCACCCACAATGGGCTGGGCGCTTTCACGTCAATCCTATCAAGAAAATGCCTCACAGGCTAATCTGATGGGATACTTTCTCAATCGAGGTTCTCTCGGATAACTCTAGCTTGTATCAAGTTGACAAAAAGCCAGTCAGCACAACTGGGCCCTTTTCAATTGACACACACCCCTCACTAGTCACTATAAGCTTTCCTTTCTCATTTGTACCCAAAATGTCATGTCAGTATTAGTATCACAATCTAAAACAATGTAACTTTGTAAGTGCCAGTCTTTAAAAATTTCAACACTATAAAAGTCAAGGTCTCTCTTTTTTTTTTTTGTCTTTCTAAAAGTCCAAGTCTCTAATTGTGAGCTTCAATAGTCTGCCTCCCTCTGAACTCTGTAGGCCAATCTTGATTTTCTCTTGGCATGCAACTATCTCCCCAGCTTCCACAGAACAGCCCTTAAGTTTTAAGTCCTCAATGGCTTTTCCAGTTCAAAGGTCTAAACACTTCCACAATTCTTGCCAAACAACCTGGTCAGGTCTCTCATAGAAAAAAATACCCATTCCTGGTTCCAATTTCTGTCTTAGCTAGGTTTCCATTGCTATGATAAAACAGTGACCAAAACCAAACTTGGGGCATGGGGGAAATTTATTTCACTTCTCAGATTACAGTCCATGATGGCAGGAAGTCAGGGCAGGCAGGAACTCAAGGCAGGCAGGAACCTGGAGACCTTCTGGAACTAAAGCAGAGGTCTTGGAGGAGTGCTGCTCACTGGCTTGCTCCCTCTTAGCTTACTCAGTTTGGTTTCTTATATACTCCAGGACCACCTAACCCAGGGATGGCACCTCCCACAGTGGGCGTGGCCATTCAAATCGCTCATCAGTCAAGAAAATGCTCCACAGGCCTGCCTACAGGTGATGAGGACACAGAGGCAGGAAGAACTGGGCCCTGCTGTCTCCTCCAATGGCACCTCTCCACTTCCTCCCACTGGGTCCTAACTCTTAAAGGTTACCACTCCCCAACACTGTTGTGTGTGTTTGTTGCACACATGGGTCTTTGGAGATGTTTCCAACCCAACCTATAGCATCCAGTTAGGAAAATAATCACTGCTGAATTTCAGAAGGAACTAATGTTAAGTTCTTCACACTAACATCCATCTATACACCACACATTTTAGAATCTTAATTAAGGTAAGATGATGGGGTTTGAGCTGCAAGAAGGCCACAGGAATCTGCAGAGCTGGGTGAAGAGCAGCTTAAGAAAACAAAAACACCACATAGAGGCTGGAGAGATGGCTCAGTGGTTAAGAGCACTGGTTGTTCTTCCTGAGGACCTGGGTTCGATTCCCAGCACCCACATGGCAGCTCACAATCACCTGTCAATTCCAGTTCCAGGGGATCAGACACCCACTTCTGGCATCCACAGGTACAAGGTATGCCATGTGGTGCACATACATGTGGGCAAAACACCCATACACATGACAAAATAAAAATATTAAACATAAAACACTGTGTACTTCTGACTGCAGGTAAGTGCAGGAGCTGATACAGAAACTCCATGAAGAAACTGTTCTGTATGTTAATTAATTTTTAAAGTCTTTTTGGAGATGGGTTTCTCTTGGAACTCACTCTGTAGACCCGACTGGCCTCAAACTCACAGTGATCCACCTGCCTCTGCCTCTTAAGCGCTGGGATTAAAGGCAGGCACCACCACTGCCCTGCTATAAAAAGTATTTTTTAAAATACATACTTAAAATCTTTTTTTAATTGAGCCAGTGACATGACTCAGCGGGTAAAGGAACCTGCCGCCAAGCCTAAGGACTTGCGTTCTACCCAGGACCTACACGGCAGGAGGAAAGAACCGAGCACTGAACAGTCCCTGTGATATCTAAAAGTGCACCCTGGCACATGTGCCCCCCCCCCCCCCCGAACATTAAAAAAGATCATGACATTATTTTCTTTATCATTGTGGAGGTATATGCATGGGGGCAGAACTCGGAGAACCATTCTGTGAGTCAGTTCTCTCCCCCTCCGTCACGTGGGCTCCAGGACTGCACTCAGGCAGCCATTGCTTACACTGCCAGCACCTTTATCCGCTGAGCCGTCTCACCCGTCCATATTTACGTTTATAAATGTACTTTTCCCAGTTAGATTTACGTTTCATGGTATCTGAGGGCTAGATGTCTGGATCAGGCTCTCAGCGACAGGAAAGCAACAACCCATGGCATGCGCATCTTTATTTAAATGACGTTGACCACAGTCTTTCCTCGGGCATGGCCTCTTTCCACCTTCAGGAAGGCTTCTGGGACTTCAGAAAAGGGGAAGGTCTGTTCAATCACTGGCTGAATCTACAAGACACGGAAGAGACGAACGGGTTGATAGGAAACCTGCCCTTTCCGAGGCAGTGTCTGTAGATGGCCCTCAATGCCTGTCTCTGCCATGTGCTTAGTCCAGGGCTCCAGGACCTCTCCTCCTCCTCCTCGTTCATCTCAGCTCTCCAGTTTTACCCTCCATTTCACCTTCACTCCATCTTACTCCCATTCCCAGTAATGCTGTCACTCCTACTCAGAATCCTGCAAGAGCTCCCATGTACTGGGAAGTTTTCCTGTGTCCTGGCTGGCCGGCGGTCAGAACAAATCTCTACCACTTGCATCCCCCAAGTAAGCACACAGAGGCTTATATTATGAACTGCATGGCCTAATGGCTCAGGCTTCTTGCTAGCTAGCTCTTACATCTTAAATTAATCCATTTCTAGAAATCTATACTTTGCCACATGGCTTATGGCTTACTGGTATCTTTACAGCTTGCTTGTCGTGGCGGCGGCCGCGGCGGCGTCTCCTTTGCTCTCCTTTCTTCTCCCTCTCTCTAGTTAGAATGTCCCGCCTAGCCTTATTTTGCTTCACCACTGGCCAAACAGCTTTATTTATCAACCAATCAGAGCAACACATATTTACAGCATACAGAACGACATCACTTACCACTCCCAGACCTGACATTCCAAGACACACCACATCCAAGCCTCAGACTTCATGCTGCTTGTCAATTTCATTTTTTGAAAATTCTATTTTATTTATTAGTGTGTGTGTGTGTGTGTGTGTGTGTGGTATGATGTGTGTTATGTTATGGGTGTGGTATTGGTGTGCGGTGTGATATGTTCAGTGTGATATGTGCGGTGTGATGTGTGTGTGTGTGTGTGTGTTATGGGTGTGTGGTGTGGGGGGGGTATAGACACACATGTGCTGTCTGGTGAAATCAGAGGACCACTTTTGGGAGTCAGTTCTCTCCTTCTGTCCCTTCTACCCTGGGTTCTGGCCATCGGGGCTTGGATTCGCTCTGCAATGCTATTACACTGAGCCCGCACTGGCCTCCCTGTCATTTTCTAGCATTGTGTGCTATTATCGCTGTTGGCCTCACATCTGCAATCCTGCATCCCTGGCCTCCCAGCACTTTCTGTCCCCACCTGCAGTGTTCTTCTGAGCTGCTCTAGAAACCACTGAGCCCTCCTCAAAGCCTGCACTTACTACAGCGGAGTACAAGTCTGTTGGGCTCCCAACTGCACAGGAAGTTGCAAAGGGTAGCAAAGCAGCCAGGCCTTTGCAGTGTCCACCTGTGCTCCTCTCACGGGAGTGCACACAAGCGTAGCTGACTTGTTTTCTAGTTAAATGTCTGCACATACATTTAATCGGAGCAGAAAGCATCTGTGTATAGACTATATATCTATAATACCAACATGCAGGGGGTGCTTAATAAGGCACTGAAATGAAAAGCCCTGAGGTAGGAAGCAGGAGTCCTCTGTGAGCTCTCTGGCCTTGGGAGTTCCACTCAACAGCACCACACCATTTACACTGTGCAGACTGAGGAGCCACCAGCTCAGTCAGCTCGGTGCTGTCTGATTACAGCTGGCTACCTTTACAGTGCATCAGCACTGACAGAAACCTCCCGAAAGCAGGTCCCAGGCAACACCTCTCCATGCAGAAGTCCACCTGAACTCTTCCTTTCAAATGTCTAGCAGGAATAGTCAGTGTCCACGGACAGCTCACTGGACGGCTTCTCACAGCTCCACTGGCAAGGATCAGCTGCCACAAGGCACACGCTGACTCACAGACTAAATGACCCTTTTCCTTTGACAAGAGGAAGATATGTTTTATGACATTTGGATGCCTCTGACGCCATTTCCTCTGATGTGACTTTCAGGGCTTCTCAGGCACCACACGCTCCTCCTCCCAAGAGCTAACGATTCTTTTGCATCCACCAATCATGACGAGCTCAGAATCACAGTAAGAGCAGGAAGTGCTCTCACTGTTGGAAGATTCCCCAAGTTACACACCTTCGGGGTAGGGGTCACTCCCATCTTATAAAAATTTGGGGCCCTGCGCTGAGTTAATGTGCCTGAGTGTCACACTATTGCTGAAAGGCAGCAGGACTCAACTGAGGCCACTGCCGCTGCTCAGCACTGCACAGAGCCCGTCCTTACCACCTGCTCTTTTCATCTCCACCAGGAAGGAAGGGAAAAGTGGCTGGAGACTACGAGTTAGCACAGCCTGAATCCTGGCCTGCCTGCCATGCGTCAGCTGAGGATTCCAGCCCCAGGGCCGACAGATGTTGTGGTACATTGCCTATGGAGGGTGTCCCTGATCCACAGTCCCCAGCACACTGAGTAGGACCTCAGACCTTCCACAACACTGCAGGAACACATTAAGAGCTGACCTGAGCTGCCTTCTCTGGTGAGAGAAAGAAGAACGAATTTCCACACGAAACCCAAATCCACCACTCACTCTCCTTAGAGCTCCAGGACATTGTTTACCAAATGCCATCTAACTGGTAAATGAATGACCCCCACACATACTTCAAACACATTCTCCAGTGCCTCTAGGTACAGTGGAATCAGACTCTGGAGTGGGGACAGAACAGTTCTAAGTTCCAGAGAGGCGTGCGCACATTCCCAAGGGACTCCCCGTGCCCTTTTGTTTACTCTCTAATGCCATCCACACACACATTCTTTCATTCTCCCAAGCTCACTAAGCCTCTCCCTGCAAAGCACTAGCCCAGCACAGGTACACAGAACAGACTCCACTCCAGAACCGCTGCCTGGGCCATCATGCCGGCTCACTTCAGAGCGCTCTGCGGAGCCACAGAAGCTGACCTGCTGACTGGGCCACTACAGTGGCTGCACACTTTAATCTGACCGGGCAGGCCCTTTGTGACAAAGAGCCCAAGAGGGCTGACTGTGGCATAATGAGTCATTCAGCAATTCCTGTAAGTAACAATGGAAAAAAAAAAGGGGGGGGAGGTGGCTTTCAAATTACAGTCAGGCAAATGCCACCGCTGGCTGACTATGTGACAGCACGGGGGATTAACTGGAGAATGAGACCGTGTCTACGCACAGCCTCACACTGGCCCGAGAATGCGTGTTTGTTAAAGAGGGGATCAGAGTTAAACTCCAGGGAGGGGAGAAAGGCTACTCACAGTGAAGTGGGGGACATTATGTGATGACACTGCTGTAGTCCACTTGGCATGGGGAGCCCTGTTATAAAGCAGCAGGCGCAAAGCCACACTTCCCGCTGCACAGACACCCGGGGCTCACAGGTGGTCCACCAGGAAACACCCACAGCAGCAGCCCTTCTTCAGTGTGGGAGCCAAGGGTGGGGTCTCCTGAGTGCACCTTCCCTTCCCTAGACAGGACTGGGCTCTTGCTGCCTGGCATCCCTTCTTTAACCCAGGGACAACCGACCTAAGTACGACCGACCTTACAACAGCACTGCTGGCTACCAGCCACTGGGCAAGCCTGTGAGGGGCAGGAAAGAGCCAAAGGGGATGAGTGTCTGAGCTAACCCGCTGAACAGAACAGGAAGCTGAAACACAGCCGTGGAATGGTCCATGCCAAGCCAGAGCTCTCGGGAGCACAGCCAAAGTGAGAACCTGGGATCCTTGACTCTGCTGCCAAATGAGATGAAGGTGGTTTGGGAGTCAGTCTGTCCACGTTCCCCTAAGCTCCTCACCCTCACCCTCTCCTGGCACATCCCCTGGGCACAGAAGCTGCAGGTTTCAGAAGGTGAGGTACACGAGGATGGACCAACAGATGGCAGATACCAAGGAAGACTCAAGAGCTCCTGGTTTAAGTTCAAGTCCACACCCTGTTAAAGGACACCAGGACCAACAGTCCCAAGTTACTCCCCAGTTTCTGTTAGACCTGACAATGTAAGGGAGGAAGGTAACTCCAAATCCCCAGAACTAAGAACAGTCAAAGGAGGAGGTGAATTTTGTTCTAGTTTGCTATTTCTTGGGCACTTCCTGGGACAGGAGGAGGATGGTGGAGGAATGTGTGTTCTGAAAGAGTAAATGTACCCACCAGGAGAGATTCCAGGAAGCACTCCTTTCCAGCCGGGGGAGTGGAGGAACTCGCTATCATTCTCATGGAAACAACCTCAAGAACTTAGAAAAAAACAAAATCAGAAAAGCCAGGCATGATGGTCACACATGTGACCCCAGAACCAGGGGCTAGATATTGAAGCACTATGAATTAAAGGCCAGCCTGGGCTACACAGTGAGGCCTCGAACCTTGTTTCAAAACAAAACAGAAAGGGGAAAAAAATAAAAGGAATCCAGAAGCATCAAGGCTGGATGCCTGGCAAGCTAACCCTCTTCTGATGGTTCTTATGATCCAATCGCAAACTGTCATGTTCTTCCTATGGAACAGGATCGGATGCAGTATGAAGCTTGAAGATTGGCCATCCAAGAGGAGCTGGAAATCATCTACCTCAAAACTCAATGTATTCCCTTTCAAAGCTGTACATCTAATACAGTGGCCTCTAAATACATGTGACTAGTTAAGATTTAATCAAGTGAGTAGCCAAAATGGAAAAGCCAGTCTCCCAGTTACACTAGCCACATTTCTAATACTCATCAGTCACAAATGGTTTAGTGGCTGCCTACTGACCACGTGGAGAGCCATTTCTACCACTACCAGAAAGATCTGGTGGACAATACTGATGAGGAGGTAACTATTCACAGCAAACATACGAAACAGAGCACTGGGGAGTCCTCAGTGGATGTTCAGACTGAACTCGAGTTCACAGGCGCTCTTCTGATGGCAGTGAAATAAAGAAATAGCAAATTCTGGGAAGACTGCATTGATGCTCAACCGAGCTTGAATGGTCAACTGGAATTCTAAAGAGACCTGTGAGCATTAAGTACACGACATCAAAGGGCTTTAAATCCATGAAAAAAACAGGCATGGTGGTGCACGCCTTTAATCCCAGCACTCAGGAGGCTGAAACTCTGTGAGTTTGATGCCAGCCAGATCTACATAGTGAGTTCCAGGAAAGTCAGGACTACATTGAGAGACCCTGTCTCAAAAACCAAAAGCAAATAAAATATCGTGTAAAGAATATATTACACAAATAAGTATATGCAAAATGGTTAAAAGGGGCTGGGTATGGTACAGGCCTTTAATTTCTGAATTTGACACTACCTGGTCTACACAGAGAGTTCTAGGCCAGTCAGGGCCTCATCTCAATCAATCAATCAATAGGAACTGGGTAGGTGGCACATGCCTGTTAGCCCAGTCACTCACGGGGCTGAAATAAAAGGATCACTTGAGCCTAGGAGCTCAAGGCTAGCAGGTATTAAAAATAATAATAATAACAATAATAAAAATGATAAGGCAATAAAAGCTCTTCCTTCCATACTTGCTCTCCAGTCATCTAGTTTCCTTCTTCAAGAACAACCAACAGCCCAAGATCCTTGTGCATTAGATCAGTCAGAATACTGGCCCTACCCAAAACATTCACACCCCAATTCCCCGAGCCTATGACAGTAAGTGGCAAAGGCTCTGCAGATGTCATTAGGTTAAAGGGGCCCAAAGCAGACCACCCTGGGTCAACCAAGTAGAATCATGGGATCCTTAGAAGAGAAAGGCGGTCTAAGAATGCCTGTGGCTGCTAAACACTGGAGAGGGCAGGCAAGCAGACAGCTTCTGGCTTCCAGGAGGAACACAGATCTGCCAGACCAGTGTAGACCACTGACTTTCCATGGTATAAATAATCAATGTGTGTTACTTTACGAGTGATGTCCATGGTGGTTTGCTTCAACCAGAAGCTAAAGTGCATACAGAAGCAGATGTAAATCACTATATTCCCCCAGTGCAGCCATCCTTACCAGCAGCTGCCTACTGAAGACAGGAGAGGCACCAGGTTTCTCTTCTAACCTATGCTGCCAATGGTATAAACACAGCTTACTTTTTGCTGTAGCTTTTCATTCCCAACAAAACCAGTTTGCTAAATAGTGTAAAAACAGGAAATGCTTATTGTGCTTAGGGGAAAATGCCAAGGAACCGCAGGCCCAGGCAGACTTTCAGAGAAGTCCATTACACTCAGTGCTCTAGCCACCAATGATCCCAGCAGATCATTGAGACTCTATCAGAATAGTGCTTTCCAAACGGATGTCTGGCAGCCCTCAGCTGTGGGAGCAGCTGCAGAAAACAGACTGGCAGGGAAGGCTGCTCCCTGTCACCCTGCCGCCAGCACAGGCTCCTCCCTGCCTTTTCCTATATGACCAGTGTCTGTGGTTACAGACAAGCTAACTACGCGCCAGGAAAAGGATCACGAAACTGTTTTTGGCCGGGGTGGGGGGAGTGAGACAGAGTTTCTCTGTGTAGTCCTGGCTGTCCTGGAACTTGCACTGTAGACCAGGCTGGCCTTGAACTCACAGAGATCCGCCTGCCTCTGCCTCCCAGGTACTAAGATTAAAGACGTGCATAGACTTTTCTCCTTCTCCTTCAGGGTTAGGAAGCTTACAACTCCTCTCTGTCTTGAATTGTTTCTTTGTTTGTTCTACGGACAGGGTGTCATATTCCAGCACAGGCTGGCTGTGGCAATGCTCCTACGTGGCACTGAGGCAGGAGTGAGCCACCGTATCACTGCTTAGCAAACTTTCAGGGATGGACGAAATGGTGAACAATGTGGTGGGCCACACATGATCTAGGGTTTCTGTTTTGTGTTGTGTTGTTCTGGAGGCTGGAGAGATGGCTCAGCTGTTAGGAGCACGGGCTGCTCTTCTAAAGACCCAGGTTCAATTCCCAATAGCGACAGGGCCACTCGAACCTGTAGCTCCAGTTCCAGGGGACTTGATGCCCTCTTCTGGCCTGCACAGGCACCAGACACACCAGTGCTACATAGACATATATGCAGGCAAACACCCGTTCTCATAAAAATAAAATGAAAACTTGAAGATTCATTACAAACATAAACCTGGGGCTGGGGAGACGGCTCAGGAGGTGAAAGCAGGCCAGTCACAAGGACCTGAGTTCAGAGCCCAGTCTCCCGTGCAAACAGCTGGGCATAAGAACATGCATCTGTAACCCAGCTCTGGGGGAGGCAAGTGGAGGCAGAGACAGGTAGCTCCTGGGAGCTCTCTGGCCAGTCAGTCTAGCTCAAGAGTCTATGAGAGACCCTGTCTCAGAAAATAGGGTGGAGAGAAGACCTTCAATTTTGATCTCTAGCCACTACCTGCACATACATATTCACAGGAGCATTTGTACCTGCACACATATGAACATATACACATATACTATATACACACAACGTGTACATACTCGTACACACACACACATATATATACAAACACACATATACCACACACACATCACACATACAAATAAATAATAAACATTTTTAAATGCTTTTAAAATATAAAAGCCATTCTTAGCCCAGGAGGCATACAAAAATAGGCCTAAGATTGGATTTAGCTTTCTGACTATATTGTGCCAGCCCCTGGTTAAGACAATGAAAATATTATATCAGTCTTAAGATTCAGATAGAAATGGTGCATAACTACAATAAATATGAATATAAAATTCTACTACTAGCAGAAAGCCTCATGGTGACAGTCAAGAGAAAGCCCGAGTCGGAATAGGAGAAAGGACTGTGAGGTCCCCACATACTTGGAAATGTCAGCTCCTTGTCATCTTGGGCCTGAGACAGGTGATACATTAAAGGCAGAAATGTTTACAGAAGACCACCCTGCCAAAGGCACAGTGACAGTGTGGAGACAGTGTTGATATGACTGACTCTCTGCAGCTTCTCCATGCTTACGAGCCCACACAGGGCTGACAGGACTCCATTAATACTGGAGTCAGGGGCTTGTGTGTGGAGGGCTGGTCTACGTGGGCACGCGCCATGGGTGTTGACATGAAGTGTCTTCCTCTATTGCTCCACCTTATTTTGAGACAGAGTCTCTAACTGACGGAGCTCGCTGATTGGCCAGAATGACTGGCAGTGAGCCCCTGGCGGCCTCCAGTCTGCTCCCCATGCTGAGGTGACAGCACGTGCCACCATGCCTGCCTTTTTCGTGGCTGCTGCTCATACCTTGCATCAAGCACCTCACCCAATAAGCCACCTCCTCAGCCCAGACACTGTTTTTCACCAGGAAAGTTCAAGTTACAAGTGCCCGGCAGCAGATTTTCTTCACATTGTCAGAGCAAGTCCATCCTGGTGTAAAACAGGCAAGAGGGCAAGAAGACGGGTGAGTAAAGAGAAGGGGCGGGGGGACCACAGAGAAACGCTAAACACAGACCGGACTCTCCAAAGCTGACTGCCTCACCAATGATCAACCCTCTGGGCTCAGTAGCTGCATTTCCATGAACTGAAATGGATGCACTCACAGTTAGTACTTACAACAAAGCTGGGTTATCTACTGAAGCACGGTCTGTAAAAAGATCAAATAAATACTGGCACACCTGTGCAAAGGAACATGAACGCAGGTGTTTACAAAATAAGGAGTGAAGAACATTTTAATAGCCTAATATGAAATATATTTAAAAACAAAAGGGAAGGTGAGAAATGGTTCATTACTCATTTGTCCTTTCCTCTTTGAATAGAATGCCTTTGGAATTTTAAAGAAACTGGTAATACTGGTTTTTGTCTAGCAAGCAGAACCTCAGTGACTGAGGGACGGAGTCAAAAGTGGTTATTTGAAATGACCTCAACTTTCAGATTCTGAATCTTATGAATATATTTATCTAACTTAGAGCAGTTGGCTTAGATGTTTTGTGTCTTTACATCACCAAACAGCAACTATAGCTCCTCTCTCAGGCTCCTGCTAACCAGATCCATTCAGCACTTGTCAGAGCTTTGACGAACTGAAAGGTCCTTGTCCAGCTGAGCAAGTCTCTTCTAATGGCACAGTTTGCAATGTCTGTTGTTACTCCTCACAGTTTCCCAGTATAAAGAGACAGTGACCTCTCACATTCAGATGACGGCAAGGACCTGACAAGACACCTGACCTCACTGTACCCAGAGTCACCTATCAGCTTACGCAGGCCCAGAGCTCCTCCCTGTCAAAAACAACTCCCAAGCCAACAGCCTGAGCAGTAAAGAGTCTTCACCGGTCCTCCCTCAGGCTCACTTCAAAGGCATCTTCTCTCTCCCGTGTCCCTTCTGAGCTGTTCTACTGGTTATTTGCCAAATGTAATTGCTGCATATATACACATCACCTCTCATCTCTGCTGGGTAAACAGCAATTTCCAAGTAGAGACAGAGTCATAATATTTTGAATACAAGAGAGTGTGACAAGCATTTGGCAGTGTGAGCAGACATCAGGACAAACAACATTATGTGTTCACTCCTGGAGGACAGACACTGATCATGGGACGCCAGCCTCATGAAACACTCACTTGTTTAGAGATGGTTCCATTGTTTGTGGCAATAAAGGAAACAAACTGGTGAGATGTGGAAGAATCCTATAAATACACAATGTGAGTCTGTTTCTACTCAGGGTACACCAAGACTAAGAAACCCATGAACAGGTCCACAAACTTAGAACAGAAAACAGTTCCTGCTAGTCCAGGCTATCACAGACCATAGAGTTCCTTGGTTATAACAGAATTGGACAAACAAACCTTAAATGTTTAAAAAACAGCCACTGAGGATCTGGGGTCGAGGGGAGGTAATGGGGGGGACGGGACTGACGGTAGAAGGCGGGGAAGCTGCAGACAGGATGTATTATTGAAGAGAATTAAAAAAACCAAAACAACAACAACAAAAAACAAACAAAAAACCCCAGCCACTAAAGGTAATCTGGGGAGCCTTTCACCCACCAGGAGCCCTGAAAAGCCGTTTAGTACCCCAAAAGGGAGAACCCAAACTCTCAGCAGTGTTCATTTTCTATGAAGTACCCTACAGGCCAGGCACCAGCAGTCAGAGAACAGCAACTGGTTGTCTCTGCTCAAGCCCCTGTCAATTGTCACCCATACCTGCACCCTTCTGAGACAGAGCTGTGTTTTGGCACACACTAACCTTGGACGAAGCCTGAGGAACCACTTCTCACGAAGGCATTAGGAGACTGAGGTCCGGTGCTGTTCTCCCTGTTACCTGGAAAGGGCTCACCTCCTGGCAACCTCACCATCAGACAGAGGCAGTGCCAAGAGTTTTAGTGAGAAATTGCAAGCACCTTCTCCCCCTTGGGCAGAGAGTTCCATCTCTCAAGCTCAGCTAACCATGTGCCTTTAGAAATATCATACAATGCCCATCCCTGGCTTGTCCCTTGATCTATAAACCAAGAGGGTAGTGTGTTACAGCTCTGAAGGGAAAAGTATCCTGGCAGTCAGGAGCCAAGGAGTACCACAAAGTCACACCGCACAACAAACCTCACACAGAAACTACTGGGAGAGTCACAAGAGGGTGGCTACCTCTGCTCGGGAGAAGCCGCAGAGAACTGGACGGGAGGCAGGCTTTCTACAGGGTTTCTTGTGTGTAGGCTTTCCAGGGTGGCCTGGGATTGGGGCAAGCTCAGGGGCTAGTGGGATTCCGTAGCCTGATCTTGGGCTTTTTTTCTGTAGGGTAGAGCTTGGCTACCTGCATCTCCAGAGGCCGGAAATGCTAGACTAGTCTGGCAGGGGAGAGTGAGCCTGACCACTCGAACACCTCGAGGACCTTACAGGTAGACTAAACAGAGTGAGTTATTGTGTAGACTGAGCAGCCTCTCCATGAACAGAATGGCAGCAAAAAGAAAACCACAGCACCCTCCTCTTACCCCACCCCTCCTCTCACCCCATCCCTCCTCCTGGAGTGTTCCCAGGGATGAAGACTGCTGGACAGTCTGTAAGAAGAATGTTAATACCACAAAGTTACCAGGAAAAGGGATTCTGGGTGGACCTACCTTTCCCGCATCCACCAGTTCTGCAATTTCATCTAGATATGGACCACTGGCCATGAAGAAGGCCCAGCGGTAATGGACTCCTTGCCAGAAATGCTAAAAGGAAGAAAATAGTCCTGGTAAGTGTACATAAAGGAAGATCTGACTAACTGCAGCTAACTAAAGGCATTTTCTGCATGACCAAGACAATGAACCCGTTTCCCATATCATGTTGACACATGGTGTGTGCTCAGGACCTCAGCATGGTAACTGATGGAGGGCAGATACCCCATAGAGCTTAAGGAATAAGCAAATGAACTAGGCCTGTCCACGTCAACTCAGGCGTCTCCATGCATGACTGACACAGGAAAGCGTTCCTTAAATGACAGTCTGAATGTCTCGTGTGCTTACCTACGAGGAGTTAGGGGTAGACCTCCAGGCATTCCCTGCTGATGTTTGCAGGAGCTCAGAGGCACCAAAACTACATTTAAAAGTGTTTTAGGAGCAAGAGTCACTAAAACATGCTTAGACAAGACTCAATCATAATTTTTTGTTTCTGACTCTGACGGGAATAAAGAAGTTTCAAAGAAAGGATATAAAGTTGCTTTTATGTCATGGCTGGGTCTAATCAGACGGCCTGACTACCTTTGTAGTTACTGTGAATGTCAGGCCATCTGATCTTGTAGAACAAAACCTCTCAACTCGAGGATGAGCAAAAACCTTACACTGAAAGGGTTCCACTCCACTTCTGCACCCACTTACAACTGTTATTCTCTTTTGCTTCTGAGCAGGTCCTCCTCATGTAGCCCAGGCTGCACTCAACAGTCATGTCTTTATGAGGAGGTGAGTAGGACATTATCAAAACAGCAGTAAGCCAAGCTCCAAGACATCTTAAGCTGGCCTGAGTCCTCAGAGATGGCTAAGGACACTAGGACCATGCTACTGTCCTGCCTGCTCCTACACACAACTGCAAAGTGAGGGCAGAATGTTCACTGAGGCCAGTCTTGGCTTGACAATCCCTGATTGTCATGGACCTGCAGGGCTGGGAATCTGCTCATAGTGTTCTAGAGCAAAGCTTCTTAAACTGTGGGTCATGGCCACATATGGAGTCAAACAACTGAATAAAAAATCTAACAGTAAAAGGCTCTGTACAACTTATGTGGCTAGACACTGATGCACTGAGATGTCCCCAGCACAGGGCCCACCTAGTAAGTGACAAGCACAGAAGACCGGTTCAACTGGTTCTCCTACGGTCTGCTGTCACTTCCGGGACCACAGTGAAAGCATTCTGGTAACTGTTTGGGGTATTAAAGGGGAACTAAAATGGTCACAACTGCCACATCTAAAGTCCCTCACAACACGTTTCTCTGGGAAGCCAACCGCCTGATCCCTAACAGCAGACAAAGAACAGTCCTGATTCCTTGCTCTGCCGACAACTGCCCTGTGGTTTTCCACAGTGTCCTGCTTCTGGACACTGAGCGACATAAAGAGAGGCAGAAGCATGACACACCTGGCCCCCCTGCACCACACACCTGTCAGGTTAACGGTGCTGGGCTTCCTCGTGCTCTTCACCTTTAGCAAGGTGAGTCCTTGCTTTTAGGAAACCAAGTCTCACCATCCTAATGGTGCCCAAGTTCATTTCTAGCAGGAAGAAGCACTTAAGGGGGCTGGAGATAGTTCAGCAGTTAAGAGCACATGCTGTTCTTGCAGAGGACCTGGGTTTGAGTCCCTGCACCTACATGGCAGCTCACTACTGTCCTCAACTCCAGTTCCAAGGGATCCAGCACTCTCTTCTGGCCTCTGATGGCACTAGGCACACACACAGCGCACATCCACACATGCACGTAATACATACATACACATAATAAAAATCATGGATTTCTTTAAAAAGCAGCAGCTAAAGACTGAACACAGCAGCACACACCTGTAATCCAAGCTCTCAGGAGATAGAGGCAGGAGGAACACACATTTCAGGTAAGCCTGGTCTACATACTGAAGCCCCGTCTAAAAACAAAACAAAACAGAAAACATCTCAAGGGCCAGGGTGTGACTCAGTGGCACTTCTTGCTCAACATGCCTGAGGCCAAGTTCAATCCCTAGCTCCTCATTCAAAATCATGCATTAAAAAGAAAAGAAACAAAGGGATGGAGGAAAGGGAGGGAGGGGAAGAAAGCTAAGGACAGTCAGCACACCGAGGCTGGCCAGAGCCGGTAGGTCCACCCAGGGAGGGAGCTGTTACCTTGAGGGCCTTTCTACTGCCTTCTCCTTGAATCTCAAGTATTCAGTCTAGTTAAGAAAACAACATTTATCTTTATTTTCTTCTATCTCGTATACCATCTCACCTCCAATTCACTACCCTAGGATTCCCCTAATTTATAACCTGAAATTTTATCAGCCTCTGTCCCCACTGTGGTGACAAGAAGTGATGACATTAAGTAGAGGGCAGACATGTAAGCCCCACCTCAGTCCTGTAACTGAGGCGATAAGCACTAATTCCCAAGGCCCACCACTCCCTGGGGGCATTCAGCTTGGGCACTAGAGCACTGCACAGGCCCAAAAGCAGTGGCCTATCAATACAGTCAACCTGACTAATCATGTCACAGTAGCTGGTCTTTACAGTTCACTGCGGATAGGAAATGTTGGGACAGTGTGATATAATCCCAGCAAAGGCATAATGGCTCCATTAGTATTCATAGCCTCTCAGTAAAAGTACAATTTCCTTAAGGTTTCTGAACCCCATAGACCTCTAAAGGCGAGAAAGCCTCAGCCTGGGAACCACGGGATATCTACTGTTGCATGAGCAGAGCAGCAGGAAACTGCCTTAGTAATGTCTACCTTACCTACAAGAGACTGTGCTAGGACTGGTGAGAAAGAAAGCCGTCAGGTAGAGGCAGGAAGGAGGGAGAAGGCACATCAGATGAATCAGGAGAAGCAGTAACAGCCAGTCCCAAGGCTGGCATTAATGAGAGCCTTGATGGCCCAGGCCTTGTGCCACACTCTCCGTGTGCATTAGCGTATTTACACAGTGTGGTAAGTTACAGATTCGCAACCTTACCTCATGGCGAAGACCTGGCTTGGAAACAGTAAGTAATGTGCACAGGGCCACACAGCTACTGCACTGAGGTCAGAATTGAAACCCTGCTGTGAGGCCAGAGACCACGCTGGCAGCCACTGCGGGAAGCTGGCTCCAAGGGAAGAGGAAGTGGCCAAGGGGCAAACTCACTCCCACCAATCACAATTTGCCTCCCTACCTTCAACGTCTTGGTCCCCATGGTGACGCCTGTCTGCAACATGCCATCAGCAATGCCCAGCTGGTCCATGTTCAGGAGGAAAGGAGTCACCAGCGTCACATAGGTAGCTCCTGACCACTTCTTGAGAAAATTGAGAGCCCATGTTTCCGTAGATCCACCCACATTATCCAGGATGAAGTCAAACCTGGAGGGAAAGAATCAAGTGAAACATCCGGCCAGCCTCTACCCTGGTGCAGATCCCCCTTCACTTTGGTGGCAGCTGGCTCCAAGGTGTATTCAGTACCAGCTCACATACCCTGCGCCACTGCATCAGCCCACAGAGGGGTGGTTGAGACGGGAGAAGGCACATCACTCACATTTCTACCTTTCCCCCAATGTTAAAATGCTACTAATTTCTTGTTATAAGTTTTCTTATACCTTAAGAAAGACTTAAGCAAATGGTTTTGAATCAGGGGTGATTTGGGTTAATACGAAGAGAACAGATTCTCACACCAAAAAGTATCCAGCTTAAAACATAAGTCACTGAAGAAATAAAGGCTGTCTAGGTTGAGGAACCCTGACGTCAGCTTTGAAGGCTACAAAACTATCCTTTCAATATCATCAATGTATTTTTCAGTATATATGACTGCTTGAAAGAAAAGTATACAAAGTGTTTGCCTGTAAGAATGACTTGCTTTTATCCCCTCTACAGTCAGAAATGCATCCTCTTCAGCTTCCAGAATGTTCTGTGTGTTTTATGTATAACATCAGGATAATGCATTGAAAAAAAAAAATCAACACCCTCCCCTTAGCCTTCAGTGCCACTCTGGCATACCCCGCCCCCTAACTGTCCAATAGAATCCACAGAACTGACAGATATTCAACTCTCTAAACTAACCTAATACTGTTATAATCACTATAGTGCACTCAAAGGGGATAGAAACCCATGAAAGCTTTCCATTACTTTCAAAAACAAAGTTCTATTAGAAAATGCATGTTTATAAATTAAGTAAATCAATGGGTGAATTCCTCTTGGGTTAAGTTTCCTCCTTCCAAATTCATCTGGAAGGAGTCAAAACATCAAAGTCTCTAAGATAGCTTTTGCCAGCTTCAAGGATACTGAGTCTTTCATGGGATTAAACTAAAGAAAGACAAAAATTAAAGGCTACGAAAGGCAGGAGAGTGAACTTCCTAGGGGATCATGCTTCTCATTAGCCAAGTTTCTACTGTATTCCTAATGCATCAGTAACAAATATGAGGCTATTTAATTTGTGGAAAACTTAAAACTGCTATTATAGACTGGGCACCATGTGAGAAGAAGTCTGGAGACAAGCTGTAGGCTGAATTATCCCAGGAATGATTAATGACCTTGAGCTAACAAAATACCCAAAAGCCCCTGCCTCTGCCTTCTCAACCATGATATGATTGGATTGGAAAGAGATTTAACTCTTTCCTGCTAGAAAATTTCTAAGATTCAAACATCAAGAAAGTTGCTATTTGGAAGAAGTCACAGATTTATAGACAGATTCAGAGTTCAACCTCTGGGCAAAGGTTATAAATATAATGACCAACTTCAGCTAAACTGTGGTGGTTTGAATGAGAATGGCCCCCAGAGACTCACACATTTGAATGTTTGGTTCCTAGTTGGTGGAACTGTTTGGGAATGATTAGGAGATGTGGCTTTGTTAGAGGACATGGTCACTGGGATAGGCTGTAAGGTTCCAAAAGCCCATGCCATTCCCAGTTAACAGACACGATCTCTCTCTCTCTCTCTCTCTCTCTCTCTCTCTCTCTCTCTCTCTCT
>CABHPP010115747.1:0-31645 GCA_902168425.1 Peromyscus attwateri
TGATGAACTAACACCTCTTCTAATTAAGAGGTCTCTCTTGTTCAAATAAAACCTTTATGCATTTTGAGGGTATCCATAGATTTTCTTCTGTAGAAACAAAAGCAAAACCTCATCCCCAACGTAATACATATCCTGGTCTCCATTCTTAGGTCAGCACATCTATAAAGTATACAGGCAGATTTAATTCTGTAGTTTTTTTCTATTATCCAGTGTCTCTCTGCAGCTGTTGCTCTTTCTCATTAATATTGAGAAAATTAAAAGTCAATAGAGCATTATGTGATCTATTTCTGGGGGTTTTTGTTACCCTTTTCTGTTTATTTAGCACATCCTTCAGAGTTTGATTTGATCTTTCTATGACTGCTTGGCCTGTAGGATTGTGTGGTATACCTGTAATATGCTTTATATTGTAATAAGCCAAAAACTTTAATTTTACTAGAGACATATGCTGGAGCATTGTCAGCTTTAATTTTTACAGGTATACCCATGATGGCCATAACTTCTAGCAAATGAGTGATTACAGAATCAGCCTTTTCAGAACTCAGAGCAGTTGCCCATTGAAATCCTGAATAGGTATCAATTGTATGGTGTACATACTTCAATTTTCCAAATTCTACATAATGAAACATATCTACTATTTGCCAGATTTCACTCCTCTGAGTACCCTTTGGGTTACATCCTGCTGACAGTAAGAAGAATAAGTAGGACATTTTCTTATAATATCTTTGACTTGTTGCCAGGTTATGGAAAAAACCTTTTTTAAACCCTTACTATTGACATGATCATTTTTATGAAATTTTGAGGCCTCCAACACATTTCCTATCAATAGTTTATCAATGTCATCATTACCTTGTGCTAGAGGACCTGGCAGACCCATATGGAATTGGGTTTGAGTTATATGTAAAGGATGATTGCTATTCCTGATTATTTCTTGTAACTGAATAAATAGCAATGTTAATTCTGACTCATCAGGGATAAATTCTGCAGTTTCAACATGTAAGACCACTCTTTCAGCATGCTGAGAGTTAGGAACTATTTTGAGAGGTTACTAAAAATCCATTAGTATCATCAGAATAGCATATAATTCTGATTTTTGGACTGAATTATAAGGACTTTGAACCACTCTACTTAAATTTCCTAATTTGTAACCTGCCTTTCCTTTTTGGTTTGCATCTGTATAAAATGTAAGGACTCCAGATATGGGTGTTTCCTATACAATGTGAGGCAGATCCAGTTAGCTCTCTTTATAAGTTTGATTCTATCACTTTTGGGATATTTGTTGTTAATCTTTCCCCAATAATTACTGCAAGCTCTTTGTCAAGGTTTACTTTCTGCCCGTAATTTTTAAATTTCATCATTAGTTAAAGGTACTACAGTTTCTGCTGGGTCCATTCCTGCTGAATGACAAAGTCTTAATTTTCCTTTTAAAATTAACTCAGAGATCGTTTCCACGTAAGTTTTCATTTTTTTTACTCTGTTTATTTGGTAGAAACATCCATTCCAATATGATATCTTCATTCTGCATTAAAATTCCTATAGGATAGGTATTGATTAAATCTGGTTTTATCATGGAATATTTTGTTTACTCCGCCTATGGTGATTGAGAGTTTTGCTGGATATAATAGTCTAGGTTGGCATCCGTGGTCTCTTAGTGTCTGCATAACATTTGTCCAGGACCTTCTAGCTTGCATAGTCTCTATTGAGAAATCTGGTGTTATTCTGACAGGTTTGCCTTTATATGTTACTTGGTCTTTCTCCTTTGCAGCTCTTAATATTTTTTCTTTGATCTGTATGTTTAATGTTTTGATTATTATGTGGCGAGAGGACTTTCTTTTTGGATCCAGCCTATTTGGTGTTCTGTAAGCTTCTTGTATCTTCATAGGTATTTCTTTCTTTAGGTTAGGAAAGTTTTCTTCTATGATTTTGTTGAATATATTTTCTGTGCCTTTGAGTTGGTATTCTTCTCCTTCTTCTATCCCTATTATTCTTAGGTTTGGTCTTTTCATGGTGTCCCAGATTTTTTGGACATTTTGTGTTACGACTTTTTTGTCTTTAGTGTTTTCTTTGATTGACGAATCTATTTTCTCTATTGTGTCTTCAGTGTCAGAGATTCTCTGTTCCATCTCTTGTATTCGGTTGGTTATACTTGTTTCTGTAGTTCCTGTTCGTTTAGTCAGGATTTCTATTTCCAGCATTCCCTCAGCTTGTGTTTTCTTTGTTGTCTCAATTTCTTACAGAAAGCACTAGAAGGAAAAAAAAATCCAACCTAAAGAAGCTAAACATACCCATGAAAACTCAGGCAATAGATAAACCCACACCAACATCTGAAGAAATAGAAGGGACAAATTCCTCCCCAGAAAATGCATGACCTGTGAAAGCTGCTAAGAGTTTGAGGCAGATTTGGGGAAAAAAGAAAGCCCCTACCTCCAAAGGCAGCTAGCAGAGGAGCAGAGCAGCCTGGGATGTCTGGGGCTCTGCATCTGGGGGGAAGGGACCGTGCAGGGCGAGAGTGGAATCAGTGGGAGAGGGGTTTCTCTGAAGGAGCTGTGGAAGGGCTGTTGTGGGTGTTGACTATAAGCTCTAAACTTTAGAAATGATGTACGTACTTTCTGTCTAGTTAAGAGAATCTTTCTAATAGAGATAGTGATAATAATTAAGAGTAAGAAGTAGAAAAAGATGAAAATAAGATATATGAGTTTGTAAAAATTCTGTCTTGTTAGATCTGTGTTAAGAAATCTTTAGGTGTTTACTAAGTTAAATATATGCTAATGGTAGCCCTATATAAGTTTGTAAAATAGATCCATAGAGTTCCTTTAAAAATATAAGCTTGCAAAAAGAATCTAAGGTAGTCCTAAAACATACAGTAATAAGCTTATAAGAGGTAAAGATACTAGTTGTAAATGTAAGTTTAAATAAGAATTAAGAAGATGGAATGAATATAAGAAGTATATAAGAAGTAATAAGAAATATATCTGCTAAAGTAGTTCCCCACAGCTGAGATCTGTGGAAAATCAATGCAATACAGATGGAAATGGGGGGTGGACTGGGGAGAGGGGAGCAGGGCGGGAGAGGGGAGAACAGGGGAATCTATGGCTGATGTGTAAAGTTGAATTATGTTGTAAAATAAAATAAAATAAATTCAAAAAAAAATTCCTATAGGAGAATGCTTAGAGGGTAAAATAAGAAGAATGCAATCAAGCTTTGGATCCACACAATCCACAAATTTTATTTTTCTTTTCTACCAAAGCCAATTCTCTCTCAGCTTCTGCTGATAATTCTCTTGGACTATTTAAATACTTGTCACACTTTAATGTTTTGAACAAATTACTCAGTTCATCATTTTTTACCCCAATATTGGCCCATAGATAGGAAATGTTTCTGAATAATCTTTGAAAGTCATTAAGAGTCTGTAATTGATCTCTCCTAATTTGCACCTTTTTGGGGTCTAATTTTTTGTAGACCTTTTTATATTCTAAAAAATTAATAGAATCTCCTCTTTGTATCTTTTCAGGAACAATTTGTAAGTCCAAATGAGGCAAATTTTTCTTTACTTCTTCAGACGTTCTTTCTAATGTATTTGCATTTGAATCAGTTAGTAAAATATTGTCTATGTAATCGTAAATTATAGATTTAGGAAATTGTTTACATATTACTTCCAATGACTGTCATACAAAATACTGGCACAGAGTTGGGCTATTCAACATTCCCTGTGGGAGAAACTTCCATTGATATGTCTTGACTGGCTGGGAATTATTATAAGTAGGTTTCAAAAAGGCAAATTTTCCTCTGTCTTTTTCTTGTAAGGGTACTGAGAAGAAACAGTCTTTTAAATCAATAACTATAAGAGACCATCATTTAGATAACAGAGTAGGCAAAGGAATTCCAGATTGTAGAGAGCCCATTGGTTGAATTACCTTGTTAATTGCTCTTAGATCTGTTACCATTCTCCACTTACCAGATTTATTTTTAAGAACAAATATAGGAGAATTCCAAGGGCTGGTTGATTCTTCAACATGCTTAGTATTTAACTGCTCTTGTACCAGCTGTTCTAAGGCCTTTAGTTTCTCTTTTGTTAAAGACCATTGCTGAACCCATACAGGCTTGTCTGTTAACCATTTTAAAGGTAGGGCTGTTGGTGTCTTTGAAAGATCATTAGCTGTTGTGCCCTGTTATTGTACAATCTGGATGATCAGTGACTGTTCTTCATACCTTCTAATATTTTTCTCAGAAACATATATTACTTTATGATTTGTTTCTGAGGTTAAAGGAATTTCAATTTGGGTATTCCATTGTTGTAATAAATCTCATCCTTATAGATTCATAGCTATATTAAAATCACATTTAATTTTCTTCTCTGTCCTTCTGGTCGTATACATTCAACACATCTCATGCTCTGTTTCACTTAAGATAATGTTCCAATCCATAAAAGTTGAACATTTACCTCCTGAAGAGAGCAATATGGATGCAAAGATTCTAGTGCAAATATTGTTATGTCTGCACATGTGTCAACAAGGCCTTCAATGAGAATGACATTGATTTTTAATTTTGGTCTTTGTTCATTTATAGAAGTTTTCCAAAAAAATTGCTTCATGGTTTTTCCAGAACCTTTTTCTTTCTTGTATATCTGGTCTATCACCCCAAGCAATATGGTTTTTTTTTATAATAGGCATTAGATTATTTAATTGCTCTAGAAGGGTTTTCTTTTATGATGGCAGGAAAGGACTGAATTGAATTTGTCATGGAGGCCTGAAAAAGACTTCTCAGGGAGTTTCCCAATGACAAACACAAAGGATTTCCTTGTCTGTCGCTTGCTGCCTTTACTACAACTTCTGCATATTCCAGAAGGGAGGGACATTCTGTTGGAATTATTCCTTGAAAAAACATTGTTTCTAGGAATGCCCTGTTTACATTCACTTTTTTGATGACCTTGTCTACTACAATTAAAACACTTGACATTACTATTTTTCTTCAAACCTCTGGAAATTACCTCTCATATCCAAGTATCATCATGGTCATGAGATTCAATATTAATTGTATCTCAGATCCATTCCTCCAAGGGTACTGATCTTGCCTTTATTACCCTTTTGTATTGTGCATTAGCATTTTCTTTCTTTTTTTAATTAACAAAATTTTTTCATTCATTTTACAAACCAAAGATCCCCCTCTTCTCTCCTCCTGTCCGCACATTCTCCCCCTCACAACACAGCCCCCACCTCCTACCTCCACAAGAAGGAAAGACTTCCCATGGGGAGGAACATCTAGTAGAGGCAAGTCCAAGCACTTTCTCCTGCCTCAAGGCTGCATGAGGTATTCCATCATAGGTAGTGGACTCCAAAAAGCCTGCTCATGCACCAGGGATGAATTCTGATCCTACTGCCAGGAGCCCCCAAGCAGATCAAGCTGCACAACTGTCTCACCATGCAGAGGGCCTAGTCCAGTCACATGTAGGCTCTACAGCCATTGATCCAACTTTTATGAGTTCCCACTAGTTTGGTTTGGTCATCTCTGCAGGTTTCTCCATTATGATCCTGATGTACTTGCTCATAGAATCCCTCTTCTCTCTCTTTAACTGGACTTCTGGAGCTCTTGCTGGTATTTGGCTGTGGATCCCTGCATCTACTTCCATCAGTCATTGGAGAAAAGCTCTGTGATGACAGTTAGGGTATTCACCAGTCTGATCACTGGAGTAAACCAGTTCAGTTCAGGTACCCTCTCTGTACCCATGATGTCTCCCTCCATCATGCTATCTCTCTCATTGCTTTCCCACTCCATCCCTGTTTCAGCTCAACCATCCCATCCCTCACCCTCATTGCCCACTCCTCACCCCCAGTTCATTCATGGAGATCTCATCTATTTCCCCTTCTGAGGGCAATTCATGCAACCATCTTTGGATCTTCCTTGTTAGCTAGCTTCTCTGGAATTGTGGGTTGTTATCTGGTTATGCTTGCTCTGCATCTAGCGTCTAGCATCCACTTATGAGTGGGTACATACCATGTTGTCCTTCTGAGTCTGGGTTACCTCATTCAGGATGATAGTTTCTAGTTCCATCCATTTGCCCGCAAACGTCATAATGTCATTGTTTTACTCTGTTGAGTAGTACTCCATTGTGTATATGTACCACATTTTCTTAATCCATTCTTCAGTTGAGGCACATCTAGGTTGTTTCCAGGTTCAGGGTATTATGAATAATGATGCTATGAACATAGTTGAGCATGTGTCCCTGTGGTATGATCGGGATTCCTTGGGGTATATACCCAAGTGTGGTATAGCTGGGTCTTGAGGAATATTGATTCACAATTTCCTGACAAGTTGCCACACTGATTTCCAATGTGGCTGTACAAGTTTTCACTCCCACCAACAGTGGAGGAGTATTCCCTTTCTCCACATCCTCTCCAACATAAGCTGTCTGCAGTGCTTTTGATCTTAGTCATTCTGACAGGTGTAAGATGGTATCTCAGAATCATTTTTATTTGCCTCTAGGACCTAGGCCCTGGGACACAGCCAGTCCCCAGAAGCCCCACCAAACTCTGCCCCAGTTGCTGGCCATTATGGAAAACTCCTGCAGCCAGGCTCCCCACCAAAACCCCCATCAGACCCTGCAATCTACAAGACCTATGTCCTACCCCAACCCATCTGTTTGTGACCTCAGTAACTTTCTGAAAAAAGGAATCTGGAAGATCTCATTGGACCAAGAATAACTTCCTGAAACAAGGAATATGCCAGCTCTCATTGGACCAAGAAGTGAGTGACTCTTCTCCCACCCAGGCAGTCCTGCCTCTAGAACCCAGGCCCTGGGACACAGTCAGTCTCTGGGAACACAGAGTCAACTCCGCCCCAGTTGACAGCCAGCAGGGAAAACTCCTGTGGCCAGGCTTCCTCACCAAAACCCACCATTGGACCCTGCAATCTATAAGACCCACTCCTTACCCTAACACCTATCACCCTGTAACACCAGTAACTTCCTGAGACAAGGAATCTTCCAGCTCTCATTGCACCAAGAGAATCTGCCAGCTCTCATTGGACCAATTGAATCTGCCATCTCTCATTGGACCAAGAGAATCTGCCAGATCTCATTGGACCAAGAGAGGCTTCCTGAGACACAGAATCCACCAGCTCTGACTGGACCAAGAGCCCTGATAAGACCAAGATTGGCTCCCTGATTCACAGAATCAGCTAGCTTGGATTGGACCAAGAGCAGCTCCCTGAGACATAGAATCTGCCAGCTCCAATTAGGCCAAGAGCTAAGATGGAACCCAGAGGGGCCCCCTGAGACACAGAAACAGCAAGCACTGATTGGACCAATAGCAGCTCACTCAGACATAGGCACCTATTGCACCTATTAGAGGAAGAGATGGGTATATGTCAGTGAAAAAATACATACAACAACATAAAGAGCAATATGATATCACCAGAACAACCCCTCCTACAGCACCAAGACCTTACCATCACAATGTAGAAGAAGCAGAAGTACATGATCTTAGAAATAACTTCATGAAGATGCTAGAGTCCTTTAAAGAGGAAATGGAAAATCCCCTTAAAGAAATTGAGGGAAAGACAAACAAAAAATTGGAAGAAATCAATAAAGAAATTAAGGAAAAGACAATCAAAAAATTCGAAGAAATCAATAAATGCCTTAAAGAAAGCCAAAAACCCATGAAAAAGCATTTAAGCACGTGAAGGAAACAGTTAAAGAACTGAAAAATGAAATGGAAACAATGAAGAAGACACAAACAGTGGGAATGCTGGAAATAGGAAATCTGAGTAAACAAACAGAAAACAGAGATGCAAGCATAGCCAACAGAATACAAGAGATGGAAGACAGAATCTCTTCTCTACAGAATACACTAGAGGGAATAGATTCATCAGTCAAAGAAAACACCACAGCCAAAAAAAGTCATAACACAAAATGTCCTGGAAATCTGGGACACCGTGAAAATGCCAAACATAAGAATAATAGGGATAGAAGAAGGAGAAGAATACCAACTCAAAGGCACAGAAATTATATTCAACAAAATCACAGAAGAAAACTTTCCCAACTTAAAGAATGAAATACCTACGAAGATACAAGTAGCTTATAGAACACCAAATAGACTAGATTCTATATGCTGTGAATGTGTTGCTCTGATTGGTTAATAAATAAAGTTCGGATATGCCAGTAGCCAGGCAGGAAGTATATGTGGGAAAATGAGAGAGGAGAAGTTGAGGAACCAGATGGCTGAGTCAGGAGTTGTCAGCCAGTCACAGAGGAAGCAAGATGTAAAGATACCAGTTAGCCTCAAGCCAAGTGGCAAGGTATAGATTAATAGAAATGGGTTAATTTAAGATATAAGAACTACATAGCAAGAAGCCTGCCATGGCCACACATTTTATAAGTAATATAAGTCTCTATGTGTTTACTTGGGTCTGAGTAGCTGCAGGAGCTGGGTGGACACAGCAACACTCCAGCTACAGGTGTAGCTACCCTAATATCTAACAAAATAGACTTCAAACTAACATCAATCAAAAGAGATGGGGAAGGACATTACATACTCATCACAGGAAAGATCCATCAAGATGAAGTTTCAATTCTGAACATTTATGACCCAAATACAAGGGTACTCACATATGTAAAAGAAACATTATTAAAGCTTAACTCATACATCAAACCCCACACTTTAATAGTGGGAGACTTCAACACCCTACACTCACCACTGGACAGGTCTCTCAGACTGAAACTTAACAGAGAAGTAAAGGACCTAGCAGATATCTACAGAACATTCCACCCTAAAAAAAGGGAATATACATTCTTCTCAGAACCCCATGGAACCATTTCTAAAATCAACCAAATACTCGGTAACAAAGCAAATCTCAACTGATACAAAAAATTTGGAATAACGTTCTATATTCTATCAAACCACCATGGATTAAAGTTAGACTTCAATAACAACAAAAATTACAGAAGGCCTACAATCTCATTGAAACTGAATAATGCTCAACTTAATCACCAGTGGGTCAAGGAAGAAATAAAGAAATTAAAGACTTCTTAGAATTCAATGAAAATGAATGTACAACATACCCAAAGTTATGGGACACTATAAAAGCAGTGCTAAGAGGAAAATTCATAGCACTAAAAGGTCACATAAGGAAGTTGGAGAAATCTCACACTAGTGACTTAACAGCCCACCTAAAAGTTCAAGAACAAAAAGAAGCAAAGTCACCCAGGAAGAATAGACAGTAGGAAATAGTCAAATTGAGAGCTGAAATCAATAAAATACAAACAAAGAGAACAATACAAAGAATCAATGAAACAAAGAGTTCTTTCTTTGAGAAAAATCAATAAAATATCCAAACTAACCAAAAGACAGAGAGAGACCATCCAAATTAACAAAATCAGGAATGAAAAGAGAGACGTAATAACAGTTAATGAGGAAATCCAGAGAATCATCAGGCCATACTTCAAACACCTGTGCTCCACAAAATTGGAAAATCTAAAAGAAATGGACAATTGTATGAATAGGTACCACATACTAAAGTTAAATCAAGAACAAATCAATGATTTAAATAGACCAATACCTCTAAGGAAAAAGTAACCGTCATTAAAAGTCTCCAAACCAAAAAAAGCCCAGGACCAGATGATTTCAATGCAGAATTCTACCAGGTTTTCAAAGAAGAGCTAATACCAATACTCTTCAAATTGTTCCACACAATAGAAACAAAGGAACATTATCAAACTTTTATGAGGAAATAGCTACTCTGATTCCCAAGCCACACAAAGATGCAATAAAGAAAGAGAATTACAAATCAATCTCCCTCATGAATACTGATGCAAAAATACTCAATAAAAATATTGACAAACTGAATCCAAGAACATATCAAAAAATTATCCACCATGACTAATTAGGCTTCATCCCAGATATGCAAGGATGGTTCAACATACCAAAGTCTGTCAATGTAATACACCATACAAACAAACTGAAAGAAAAAAACCACATGATCATTTCATTAGATGCTGAAAAAGCCTTTGATAAAATCCAACACCCCTTCATGAGACAGGTCTTGGAGAGATCAGTAATGCAGGGAACCTATCTAAACATAATAAAGGCAATTTATAGCAAGCCAACAGCCAACATCAAATTAAATGGAGAGAAACCCAAAATGATTCCACTAAAATCAGGAACAAGACAAGGCTGTATGCTCTTCTCATATTTATTGAATATAGTACATGAAGTTCTAGCTAGAGCAGTAAGAGAACAAAAGGAGATCAAGGGGATACAAATTGGAAAAGAAGTCAAACTTTCACTATTTGCAGATGATATGATAGTATACATAAGTGACCCCAAAAGTTCTACTAGGGAACTCCTACAGGTGATCAACACCTTCAATAATGTGGCAGGATACAAGATTAAAAAAATCAATAGCCCCCAATCACAAATGATAAAGGACTGAGAAAGAAATCGGAGAAACATCACTCTTTATAATAGCCACAAAAATTGTAAAATACCTTGGGGTTACTCTAATTAAGCAAGTGAAAGACCTGTGTGCCAAGAAGTTTAAGTCTCTGAAGAAAGAAATTGAAGAAGATATCAGAAAATGGAAAGATCTCCCATGCTCATGGATAGGTAGGATTAACATAGTAAAAATGGCAATCTTACCAAAATCAATCTACAGATTCAATGCAATCTCCATCAAAATTCCAACACCATTTTTCACAGACCTGGAAAGAACAATACTCAACTTCAATTTGAATACCAGAAAAACTAGAATAGCTAAAACAATCCTGTACAACAAAGTGACCTCTGGAGGCATCACCATCCCTGACACCAAGCTCTACTGTAGAGCTATAGTAATAAAAACAGCTTGGTATTGACCCATCCAGCAGGTCCAGTTATTCCTGGGTCTCGAGCCGTGAAACACCTGAAAGAACCATGGGGAGAGAAGGGAAGGGAGCTGAGCACAAATGAGACACTGAGTCAATCTGAGTCGTGTCAAGGCTCCATTTATTAACTGAATTGCTGATGCTTTTATACAGGGCTTTAGGCAGGGAGGGGGAGCAGACAAAGGAAGATGGAAAATTTTCAGAAGAAGTCAGAGTGGTCGGGGGGAGGCGAAGTCTCTTTGGTCCAAGGCTCTGCAGCTGGCTGATTACTGTTCAAGTCTATATCTAAAAGTATACTTCTTAGTTAGGCCAAGGTCATCCTGCCTTGGCAAGTCTTGCAGTTGGCCAAGGGCGTCTGGTTTTGTAAGCCCCCACGCAGAAATACAAAGCATAATAGTCCTGGGTCAGTCTCCAACAATTCCCCTGCTTTACTAAAAAATGGATCACGTTTGTGTGATCAAGCTTTAAGAGATCTGGGTCTGAAGGGATGGCTTCTGGTCTGGAGGATCACAGGGACCCCGTCCCTCTAAGCTAAGAGAAGGGAAGTCCGGGAGGCGATGTCTCCCCAGATTCAAACACCTCAGGCATCCCCGTGGTGCGGGAATCAGTGGACCGTGCAGTTTTTTGGAGGTAATGGAGATTGCTGAGCATTGAGCTGTTACTGCACAACCATTATGCAACGGGGTATGTAATCCAGACTCTCGGGTTATAAGGGCACCCATGTCCCCAGTCTGTGCAGTCACAGCTGCACTCCAGCCATGCCTGGAGCTTTCCCTCACACAGGGGCTGCCTCACCCGAGTTGAGGGGTCTGTGTGGGGCATCTCCATAATAGTCCTAATAGGACCAGGGGGTGTTAGGACCCAAGGGCACTGAACCTGAGCCTCTGAGGGGGCTCCTGATCACTCTCCTCTGTATCTAGTCTATGATAATGAATTGAAAGATGCTGTGGTAAGGCCGAATCAATCTGACTTTTGATAAATCGAGTCAGCCTCTGAAAAGCCCAGGGACCAAAAGAAATGAGAAGGAGAAGGACAACTAAAGGGGCTAGAATGGTAGGCAGCAAGGTGGAGAGCCAAGGGGACCCTTGTAGCCAATTTTCATACCACCCTTGTTGATTTTTAAACTCCCTTTTTCTCTGAGCTAGCCTTTCCCTCAATTTTTCCATCGATTCCCTGACAATACCAGTGTGATCTGCATAAAAGCAGCATTCTTCCTTTAGGGCGGCACACAAACCTCCCTCCTTCAAGAACAACAGATCTAGACCCCTTCTGTTTTGAAGTACTACCTCTGAAAGTGAAGTGAGTGACTTTTCAAGGGCTGAAGGATCTTTCTATAGCCTCTAGATCGGTGGTCATGGCCATCTGTAGCTGCATCAGGTGGTTGTTTTGTACAAGAGCGGTGGTTCTGGTACCAATACCTGCAGCAATGCCTCTGATACCTAACAAGAGGGCAAAGGTCATAGATACTGGCTCTCAAGTGTATCTGCCCCTTTGTTCAAAGAATTCTATCACTGAATTTTTCTCATGATATGTGACACGAGGCCATAGCTGAATAAGTACACAGAACTCATAGGAGTGATTGAATATCTGAGCAGACACACAGGGGGTTAATCCGGTGTTGCAGGCCCAATAGGACCCATTGGGTGCCTCAAGATAGTAGCTTCCCTTGGTAGGTGTTGTTGTCTGGTTGCAGAGGTGTTGGTGAGTTGACGGTACTTTACCCAAACAGGATCCCTGCCCCGAGACTTCAGAGAGTGTCAGTCTATGAGAGTTTGTTTGGCACCTGTTGCTAGGGGAGGAGAGGTTGCTGGCAGCAGACTAAAAGGCAATTCCCTCATAAAAAGGGGGGACTGGAGGTAAGGCAAAGCCAGCAATCCAAGGTCTTGTTTGGATTTGTGGCATTTAGGGCCATATAGGCTCCCTGGACCAAGTTAAACAATCTATCCCTAGTTTCCCCAAAAGGAATAAGGAGAGTGCTGTTACAGGAACCCATGATGTTAGTCACAGTGCTTGGTGCAGGGTTGGGGGAGGGACGAGGTGATGGCACTTTCTTGTGGTTGGAGGGAACCTTTTGGTCAGGAAGAACTAAATTGGGGCCCATTGATGTTGGGCTCAGGTTTTCTATTCTTAGTTGTATCGTGAAAATGACTCCTTTGTCTACGCCATAGAGATACCAGCGGAGTCCCCATGTTTTTCCCAAGGGCCATTCTCGATTTGCCTTGCCTTGAGGAGTAAAAGTTATGTTTAAAGGTAGTGACAGCCCGCGACTATAGACTTTCCAGTTATTGGAACTATAGCAGAAATGGCTACTTATGTCAGGCTCACTGTATCCCCTTGTAGCTGAAATAAGGTCCCAAGATGAAGATGGTTGCCAGTAAGCTGTCCCTGTGGTCTCACACCCCCATCGAGCACAAAAGAAAGTCTCAACTCCTCCAGATCTGGCAGCCATGGCTCGGCTCCTACCATCCTTGGGACAGACATAGAAGTCAGATTGTGTCAACCCTCAACGAACTGTAGGGCTAACACAGCCTGGGGCAGTCATCATAGCAGAGTTAATACCATGAAGTATTTCAAAAGGGCCTGACCAGTGGTCTGTAAATGTTTGTCCTCCTGTGCCATTTAACTGGTGTTGGCTAATAATAGGTCTATCCCAAGAATCTAATCCCGCAGCCAGCTGACAGAAGTCAGGAGTGAGTGGCGGCCACCAGGAGTAAGGGGCGTGGTTTGCAGCCACCCTCCAGACCTCCTCCCCCATTTGTGTTAAAACCCACCAGGTAAGCTTTTTAATAGCATGGGGGCTTTCTTTAGAAATGCAAAAGAGGGGGAGGAGTAGTAGGCAGACGATGAAGCAGGGGTTGACTCCTCGAGGCCAGCGACAAACAGGTCTCAGACGAACAGGTCTCGCCTTTGAGAGGTCCGTGGCTTCCTTTATTTTCCAAGCTGCAGGCGTTTCTGTAAGGGAAGAAAAAGAATTTTTGTCTCAGGGCTGTGTCCTGGACGTAACAGTTATTATTTCCTTAGTCTAGGGAGGCAGGGCTTAATTAGCATTTTTGATAGCCAACGAGCTCCATTCTCCTTGGAATCATAGATACATGTAGACCCTTTTCCCCAGATTATAACTGGATCAGGGCCGCCCCATTTTCCAGTGATTGGATCTTTTTAAAGGGCCTGAGCATCTCCTTGTTTAGTTTCTGGGTGCCAATGTCGCTCAGCCATAGATTTTTCAAAAATATCCAAAGTCAAAATTTTTTAACACAAAGAGAGCATGAGAAAGCAGAGCTTTTTGGTTTCCCTTAAGGGGAAACAATATCTCTTGTGAGCTGAGTTTATTAAGAGTATTTTTTAAAGGTTGGTGAGCTCTCTCCACGATACCCTGGCCTTGAAGGTTATAGGGTATTCCAGTGATGTGTTTAATTCCTAATTGTAAACAAAACTGTTTAAATTTATTACTAGTATATCCTGGGCCATTATCAGTTTTTACATATTTTGGCTGACCCAGCACTGTGAAGACATGTAACATATGACTGATAACATCTTTGGTGGCTTCTCCACTGTTAGCGGAGGCATAAATGAATCCACTGAATGTATTTACAGTAACATGTATGAACTTCAATTTACCAAAGGAAGGAACATGGGTGACATCCATTTGCCAAATCTGTCCTGGAACAAGCCCCCTAGGATTTACCCCATAATGGGGCTCAGGCAAAAATATTAGGCAGTTTTTACAGCTTTTGACAATTTTCTAGCCTGTTTTTTGGTGAGTGAGTATCTTTGTCTCAAGGTTTGAGCATTGAGGTGATGAAGGCAGTGAGCCTCACGAGCAGCTGCTACCTGGTCATGTTCCAAATGAGAAATTAAGATAGAATGAGTAGCAGAATCAGCAAGCTCATTTCCCCGAGCTAAGGGCCCAGGCAGGACTATGGGTGCACAGCCATTCTGAGTGTTTCTTATCATGTGGCATAATAATAACATCAGGGTCTCGTACAAAGTATCATGTGGAAGTTTTTATCTCCAGCATAATTAATTGGCACACCAAGGAGGGGTAGGTGGGAAGGATTCTCCTCTTAGCAACAGGAAGATGTACCCACAATAAGGGCACGGGCTTTTGCCAGAGCAGGCCCGTGGGGGCAAAATCTATAGAAAAAAGGATCAAATATAAGGGTAAAGCTGGCTCAAAATATCCTGTGTGTTGTTGGTCGATGGCCGACTCAATTTTTTGTAATACCTTTTCTGCATCTGTAGTAAGACATCTAGGGGACAGAGGATCGGGATCCCCTCTGAGAATATCCTCTAGGGGACGTACTTCTCCCTTGGTTATCTTAAAATAAGGTCGTAGCCAATTGGCATCCCCCAGAAGTTTCTGAAAATCATTAAGACAATGGAGGGTGTCCCTAATCTCTTTTTGTCCAGCTTGGGGGTGGGCATGATGGGCTGAGTTCACTCCCTGTTCAAACTTTCCTAACCCTTTGCCAGGCAGAAAGCCTGTCTGATATAGTAAACTTTTAGATCAACATTTAAATGCCATATTCTGTAGATCTCTGAAGTATGAGAGCTGTCCAGGTATCTGAATAGACAAACTTTGTTTCTAATTACTTGTTTCAAGCTCAACCCTGAAAACATATGCAAGGGACTGAGTGAATGAGGAAACTTATCCCTGTAATATTACATCAATACTTATTTATCTTGACTATAATTAAAAAGAAACTTGATTATTTATGACTGACTATTAAAAACAATGCTTTTAAGTTGAAGTTCTTTAGCATCAAATACAGATTCAGTAAAGAAACCAAAACCAAATGTCAATATAAGACATATATATGCATCAGCTTATCCAAATAACTTAAGTTTAACAAACTTAGCAAATACAAGGAGGCTACAGAGATTTTTAAGCCTGAATGTTACCCTGGGTAAGGAGAAACATCTTTAAGTCATTGGTTTTTAACTATAAAAGCTGTTTTTAAAAGATTGAGATCTCTCAAATGTCTTTTGTAATATCAACAATAAAGTACCTTTTTTACTTTAAGGGGGAGAAAACATGGCATCATCATAATCTTTTACTTAGAGGCTTGGATGATTTCTTTGATCTTACCTTTGGCAGCACACAGTCTGTCTGTTTTATTTTATTATGGCTGGTGCTTCCGGTGATCATCATCTGACATTGGCAATTTTAAAACTGCCAAGGTCCATCATTGCAACCAGACTTGACATAAGTACTTAGGTATTACACATATTTTTTAAAACAGTAATTACTTGCACACATGCACACAGTTGGATCCAACTTTCATACATACATACATACATACATACATACATACATACATACAGTTAAAGCTTGCTTACATTTTTAAGTCATATACCTGTTCATATAAGCAGTTTGCAGAATCATTAGCCATTTTTAAGATGAAAACCAACCAGAATTAACTTTCAAATTCAGTATTTGCAGGTATAAGAAACCATAACAAACAGTTTATATCATATCCCCTCTGACCTTTTACAACCTTTTATGTAAAGCAATATCAGGACAGAGAAGGGTTAACAAGAGAAGTTGCTGGCCGGCAGAAGAGACATTGATGTTATCACAGTAAAGGAAGGGAGGGGGAGCAGTGGGCATAGAGTGTGTCCTTGGCTGCCAGTGTTCCTGAAAAAGAGTTTTTGTTAACTCCTCTGACTAAAGTCAGATTTTCTGTTTGGTGTTCACACAGTTTTTGTCAATTGCAGGCAGTCCCCATTGGGAAAATAAAGGAGGTTATCAATCACACTGTTGTTGCTAACGGTCTCCTGGACATCCTGCCAATGAGCAAGGGTTAAGTCTAGGGGTGAAGACGGGGTGTTCCCCATATGGAGAGACAGAGAGATAGAGGCAAAAGACAGACTCCAAAACACACAAAGATGACAAGAACAGACACACAGACATAATCCGTGTGGTGGTGATTCGGCTACAAAACCCGAAAGTACAGATTCAGATGGGAGGGGCCACGAACTGCATGCAGCCTCACTCTCCACCGGGAAGGAGAGACACTATGTCTGCCTCCTTCCTCCAGACCACTCCAGAGGAAACCTCCAGAGGGGGGACCCGGGGATGTCTGGGCATGTCTGGTCCCAGATCTGCCCACACACCTCATGCAGGCACAGAATACAGATGCCAGATCACCCAGACAAAAGACAAAGATATAGCAACATAAAACATAGATCGAGCTTGTTTTAAAATGTCTCTAATCACACCATAAAAACTAAAAAAGTCGTCAGGGACATTTTCCCCATCTTTGAGCATATTATTAATATCTTTTCCCACTTTATTCCAAGTCAGAGGGTGAATGCCCGGTACATCAGGGACATTTTTCCTCCACAAAACAAAAAAAAAATTAACAAATCTTTCTTTTTAACTCTTACTCCCCTCTCCCTTAAATGCTTTTTATCTCTCTAATAAAGAGAGCTTCTTTAGACAAAACTTGTCCCATGGTTGATAGACGACAAGTCTTACCTCATGGTACCCGCGTCACACGAGTGATGCTGTCCGGGTGCCGCTACCAAAATATGTGTGTCCAGACCTTCTTTTCGTCTGTCATCCGATGAATCACCTTTTCTCGAGCCCCCACGTTCGGGCGCCACTTGACCAATCCAGCAGGTCCAGTTATTTGTGGGTCTCGAGCCGTGAAACACCTGAAAGAACCATGGGGAGAGAAGGGAAGGGAGCCGAGCACAAATGAGACACTGAGTCAATCTGAGTCATGTCAAGGCTCCGTTTATTAACTGAATTGCTGATGCTTTTATACAGGGCTTTAAGCAGGGAGGGGGAGCAGAGAAAGGTGAGTGGAAAATTTTCAGAAGAAGTCAGAGTGGTCGGGGGGAGGCAAGGTCTCTTTGGTCCAAGGCTCTGCAGCTGGCTAATTACTGTTTAAGGCTATATCTAAAAGTATACTTCTTAGTTAGGCCAAGGTCATCCTGCCTTGGCAAGTCTTGCAGTTAGCCAAGGGCATCTGGTTTTGTAAGCCCCCAAGCAGAAATACAAAGCATAATAGTCCTGGGTCAGTCTCCAACGTGGTATTGGCATAGAACCTGACATGTGGACCAATGAAATCAAATTGAAGACCCTGACATTAATCCATACACCTATGAACACCTGATTTTTGAAAAAGAAGCCAAAACTGTACAATGCAAAAAAGTAAGCATCTTCAACAAATGGTGCTGTCATACTGGACATCAACATGTAGCAGACTGCAAATAGGTCCTTATCTATATCCATGCCAAAGCCTCAAGTCCAAGGGGATCAAACACCTCAATATGAAACCAGGTACACTGAACCTGATAGAAGAGAAAGTAGGAAGTAGTCTTGAATGCATTGGCACAGGAGACTACTTCCTAAATATAACACTAGAAGCACAGACACTGAGAGCAACAATTAATAAATGGGACCTCCTGAAACAGAAGCTTCTGTAATGCAAAGTACATGGTAAATAAGACAAAATGACAGCCTACAGCATGGGAAATGATTTTCAGCAACCCCACATTTGACAGAGGGCGTTAGCATTTTCAAAAGCCAGAGATTCGATTATTATCTGTCTTGCTTCTAAATTTGGTATCATTCTATTTACTGCTGAAGACAGTCTTTGGAAGAAATCAGTGAATGTTTCTTTTGGGCCCTGTATAACTTTTGTAAATGACTCAGTTTTGTTTCCTACTTCTTCAATTTTGGCCCAAGCAAACAAGTCTGTCATTCGGCATAAAATTAATATATGGTCATCATAAAGACACCATAACCATCTTCTCCAAGAAGTTTATCTTGGGAAATTCCATAACTCCAACCCTACATCATTGCTCAATTGTCAAGCCTCATCTTTCCACCAGGTCCTCCATTGTAACTGTAGACCAGCTTGTAGGACAGCTGTAACCAAATATTTCCAGTCTTGAGGGATAATTCTATTACAAATTGACCATGAGTTTAACATTTGCTTCATGAATGGAGAATGCATACCATATGATACTATAGCTTCCTTGAATCTCCTCAAATGTAACATTTGCACAGGAGACCAATCAGCTTTTACACAGCCTTGATCATTTGGCAGTTCCTGTAAGGTTACTGGATAGATTAAGTCTGACTGTTTGAAAGCCTTATGCTATTTTTCTGTAACTGTATAATGCAATGCTGAGTTTGGTTCACCTTTAAATTCCTCTGTCTGGGTCTAAATTTCTCTATGATCTGTTTGAACAAGTTTTTCTAAAATTTTTACCTTGGCACTCATATTAACCAACTTTTTAAATAATAAAACAAAAATGATCAGATAAATATTATTTATAATTGACATTATGCAAATGCCATAAATACATATGTGTGTGCATGCGTGTCTCTGTGTGTGTATGTATGTGTTTATGCACGTGTGTATGTGTGTGTATGGCATGATTTTGTGGGTTTATTTATTTTGTTGTTATTGTTGTTGTTTTATATGAGTAATTTCCTATTGGCTAAATGTACCACTTTTTCCTTCTGCATTGGATATGTAGTCTGTTTGCAATTTCTGACTATTATGAATAGAGCAACAATAACCATGGTTGACCAAGCATCTCTGAAGTAGTATTATGCATCCTTTGGGTATATGCTTATGGGTACTATACCTGAATCTTGAGGTAGATCTATTCCCAGCATACTGAGGAATCACCACACTGCTTTCCTTAGTAACTGTGTAAGGAACAAAGTATTGGGGTGAATTTGCATTCCCACCAGTAATGGATGAATGCTCTTTTTACCCCTTACTCCACATCCTCACAAGCATAAGCTATGCTTTTTTTTCTTTATTGACCTTGGTTCCATTTCTCTCATTCAAGCCACCAACACACATATACTCCAGGATAAACACATAAAACATAATATTTGAAGCTAGCCTCCCCCTCAAAAGAAAATACATGGCATTTGATTTTTCTGGCCTGAGTGACTCCACTTAGTACAACTTTTTTCTTGCCAGTTCCATTAATTTACTTGCAATGATAGTGATTTAATTTTTCTTTTATAATGGAGGAATATTCCATTTTGTATATGTATGTCATTTTCATTAACTAGTTGTCACTTACCAGACAGCTAAGTTAATTTTGTGTCCTACTTATTGCAATTAGGTGGCAATGAGCATGGATGAGCAGGTATCTTTGTAGTAAGACATAAAGTCCTTTGAGTATATCCAGGGATGGTATATCTTTATAAAGGTTGCAGATCTTTTTTTGAATATTCAGGACTGATCTCTACAGAATTTGCATGCCCTTCTACTCCCACTAAGAGTGTATGGAAGTTTCTCTTTCACTACCTCCATAGCACAATTTGCTGTTATTTCTATTCTTGATGATCAACATTCTGACTCGGGTCAAATGAAATCTTAAGGCAGTTTTAAACTGCACTTCCCAGTGGATAAGGATGTTGAGCATTTCTTATAAAGTATTTATTAACAATTTGTATTTCCTTTTTAGAGAACATTCTGCTCATCCAATGGCCTATTTTTAAATCATTTATTTGTCTTCTTGGTTTTTCATTTTCCCTTTTAAGATACTCTAGACACTGTTCTTCCGACACTTGCATATCAGGCCGAGATTTTCTCATTCTGTTGTGGGGCTCTCTGTTCACTGACATCATAGCATAGTAGCAACAATTCCTTGGAAGGATTCTTTTATTCTAATGTACTCACATCCTCCTCATGGTTAAGTACTTAGCTTATGTGGTTAATTCTCAGACCTGTTATGTATTTAGTCAAGACAAACACTGCAAATTTTAAAAAGTTGTAGAGAGGCTAGAGATGAACATAATAGCAAAACAACATAACAAACAAAAACTCCTAAATTCAATTCCTAAAGTTATGTTAAATGGGGGGAAAGCTTAAACATTCCCACTAAGATAGAGAAGAAAAGGTGTCCCCACTGATATGGATTCACAACATGCCCCCACAGTTGGGCATGGTTGCACATGCTCAGCAGGACCTAGTCACTTCCACCTAGTCATTTCAGGGTCAAAATGTCTCACATGACCATGACCCTGTGGATTTGCATGGTTGCGTAAAGCACACAGCACAACCATGTGATCTACACACATGCATGGAATAGCCACATGGGCCTGTGTGCACAGGCGCAGCCCAGCCTTTATAAGCCAGCACCATGATTCCCGGCTCCATCTTTACTCATGTGTCTTTCCCAAAGGCCTGTGCACCTCTGTCTCTCTCCTTTATCTTAATAAAACTCTTGTTAGTGGATTCGGTCGTGTTTCGTGATGTTTCCTCACAGGGTACAAGCACCACAAATAACCAACATCTGGTGCTGTAATGAAATGGGTGCTTCCAGGCACAGAACACCCAGAAACCTGTAAACTGGGGAGTCTGCTCTATCCTTGACAGACCACTGTCCATTTGCCTGGCTGCAAGAATCTGCACGCAACACCACTGCTTCGATTGGTGAGTCCCCCACTTTTCAGCAAGTGTAAATGGTTTCCTGAAACTGTGAGAATGACCATTGAGCATCCAGCATCTCACTGAATATTCATAAAACCGGGGGAAGCCCTGACCACTGTCTTTATTGGCTACAGTCGGCCCCTATCACAGGCCTAAATTTCTAGCCATCTCCCACGTCTGCAGTTTGAGATATTCCTTGCGGTTGGACCACTGCCATCGGGAGCGTTCTGGGACTGTGTGAGAGCGGCACGTTTTTCCAGCTTGACGAAGTGGTAAATGCTGTTCTGAATTCCCAGGGAATCCTTGCTTCACACAGTGTGGGCCCCTGCTTTTCAGCTGATGAGCCGTCTGGCAGCCTGTGCCTGGTGAAGATCCATCCTTGGCCTTAGGGACGCCTGGGGCCTTGGCTCCGGATCACTTTTGTTTTTTTTTATTATTTTATTTTCTGCCTCTCTGCTGCAGACATGGGAAATAAGGTTTCCAACCCCATCAGTCCTACCTCTCCCTTAGGCTGTCTTCTTGAGGCTTTAAAAACCTCTCAGCTTAATACCTTACTTAAAGATTCCTAAGCTTATCCATCTCTGTACTAAGAGATGGCCTACATATGCTTTAGAAAATAACAAAAAATGGCCACCAAACAGCTCCTTGGATCCCAATATTTTACGGGAATTATCTAATTTCTGCCAGCGAACAGGCAAATGAAAAGAGTCGCCCTGTATCATAGCTTTCTTCTTTCTCAGTGCTAAGCCATCTCTTCTGGATTCCTTCTCTCCTGCTCATATACTCCTAGCTATGCCTAAACCAGAGGATTCTCTGACTCCAGAATCTCTGACTCTAGATCCTGCTAATGAACCTCCACCTATCCGACCCCCAGCTCCCACCCCTACTCTTAGGGCGTCTGTTCCTTCAGCTCCACTTCCAGATTCTTCTTCCTCTAAAGCCGATTCTTCCTTGGAAACGGCCATTTCTTCCTCAGCAGCAGCCATTTCCAAAGGCCCTGCCCTGGCTCCAACCTTCACTCTTACTGCCACTCATTTTTTAACTGCTAAAGTGCCTGATTCCAGCCATTCATACCCGTCCACTATTCTCCCTTTGTGAAAGGTGGCTGGTGTGGATGGACTGATTAATGTCCATGTTCCATTCTTTCTCACAGAACTCTCTCAGATAGAAAGTAAGCTGGGTTCTTATACTTCTAATTCTGCTTCCTTTATTAAACAGTTTCAATATATAACTCAATGTTATAGTATCACCTTTCATGATATATACATGATACTTTCTAATAATTTACTTCCTGAGGAGTTCAGGTGGGTATGGGAGCAGTCTAGGACTCATGCAGATGAGGTTCACCGGACTAACCCCTCACACCCTCCAGGAGCCAAGGCGATTCCTGACCAAGAACCACACTGGGACTATAACACCCAGGCTCTCTAGCCAGAGATAGGTTTATTACCTGTCTCCTGACAGGCCTCCGTAAGGCTGCCCTAAAACCAGTAAACTATGAAAAACTAAAAATGATAATTGAAGATAAGGACAAAAATCCATCTCACTTCTTGGATCACCTCACCAAGGCTCTACTTCAGTTCACTAGCTTAGACCCAGAGAGCCCTGAGGGCAGGCAGCTCCTAATGACCCACTTTGTCTCACAGAGCTTCCCCAACATTAGGGCTAAACTTAAACATTTAGAGAACAGCCCTCTGACCCCACAGGCAGATGTGCTAGCAATAGCATTTAATGTGTACCATGGGACAGATTAGAAGGCCCAGAAAAGGAACTGCCAGATGCTGGCAAACACTATCCAACTGGCTCCCTGAAAGCCGTCTGGTCCCTGTTTCAAGTGCGGGAAAGAAGGCCATAGGGCCCAGGTGCACCACCGCCCCATAAAGGGCACCGATAGGGCCTTGTCCAAAATGTTGCCAAAAGGGTCACTGGTCAACTGACTGTCCTAATGTCCCAAGCAACATAGGAACGCCAGACCAAGACCACCCTCTGGCTGACTTTCTAGGCTTGGCCTACAGTGACCACTGTCGCTGCCTGGTTTCTGCAAAGCCACTCCCATCTCATGCAGGGAACCTAGGGTAGTGATAAAAGTAAAAGGGCATCCCATCTCATTCCTTTTGGACACTGGAGCTACCTACTCTGTCTTGAGAGAGTTTTGGGGGCCTACCTCTCCTTCTCATCTCCCCATTGTCGGGGTTGGGGAACAGCCTTATCTACCTCATCAGACACCACCCCTTAATTGCATTTTCAGAGACATCCCTCTCACATATACATTCTTAGTGGTGCCAAGCTGCCCTGTACCTTCAATGGGGAGGGATCTTCTAGCTAAGGTAGGAGCATCCATTTCTTTCGCTCCCCACATTCGCCTCACCCCAGACATACCAGCAGCTCCTCTCCTTCTTCTCCTAGCCACTCACTCTACTGACTCTAACAGTTCTTTTCCCTTGCCAGCCTCTCAGGTAGACTCAAAAGTCTGGGGTACCCAGAACCCCTCTATCGCTAGGCAGCATCAGCCTTAGCCTATCCAGCTACAGGACTGCTGTGGGATGTTCTGTATGGCAAATGTGTTGCTAATAAAACACTGATTGGCCAGTGGCTAGGCAGGAAGTATAGGCAGGACTAACAGAGAGAATTAAAAGAACAGGAAGGCGAAGGGAGTCTCTGCCAGCCACCGCCAGGACAAGAAGCATGTAAAGATGCCGGTAAGCCACGAGCCATGTGGCAAGGTATAGGTTTATAAAAATGGATTAATTTAAGCTATAAGAACAGTTAGTAAGAAGCCTGCCATGGCCATACAGTTTGTAGGCAATGTAAGTCTCTGTGTTTACTTGGTTGGGTCTGAGCGGCTGTGGGACTGGCAGGTGAGAGAGATTTATCCTGACCGTGGGCCAGGCAGGAAAACTCTAGCTACACAGGACCCTACCAGATATATCACCCAAGTTTAGTACCCTCTCTCACTCCAGAGCCTAAGAGGACCTAAGCCTATCATTTCTGACCTTCTCAGGAAAAAGCTGCTCTGCCCAAACTCTTTACCTTTTAACACTCCCATACTTACAGTTAAAAAGTCTAATGCATTGTGATGCCTCCAGAGGTTGTTTTATTGTACAGAATTCTTTTGGCTATCCTGGGTTTTTTGTTTTTCCATATGAAGTTGAGTATTATTCTTTACAGGTCTGTGAAGAATTGTGTTGGTATTTTGATGGGGATTGCATTGAATCTGTAGATTGCTTTTGGTAAGATTGCCATTTTTACTATGCTAATCCTGCCTATCCATGAGCATGGGAGTTCTTTCCATTTTCTGACATCTTCTTCAATTTCTTTTTTCAGGGACTTAAAGTTCTTGTCATATAGTTACTTCACTTGCTTAGTTAGTGTTACCCCAAGGTATTTTATATCATTTGTGGCTATTGTAAAGGGTGATGTATCTCTGATTTCCTTCTTAGCCTGTTTATCAATTGTATATAGGAGGGCTACTGATTTTTTTTAGTTGATCTTGTATCCTGCTATGTTGCTGAAGGTGTTTCCCTGACCTCAAGCTCTACTATAGAGCTACAGTAATAAAAACAGCTTGGTACTGGTGCAAAAACCTACATGTGGATCAATGGAATCAAATTGAAGACCTTGACATTAATCCACACACCTATGAACATATAATTTTTGACAAATAAACCAAAACTGTACAATGGAAAAAAGAAAGCATCTTCAACAAATGGTGCTGGTATAACGTGTAGAAGGCTGCAAATAGAACCATATCTGTCACCGTGCACAAAACTTAAGTCCAAATGGATCAAAGACCTCAACATAAATCCAGTTACTCTGAACCTGATAGAACCTGATAGGAAGTAGTCTTGAGCGCATTGGCATAGGAGATCACTTCCTAAATATAACACCAGTAGCACAGACACTGAGAGAATCAATCAATCAATGGAACTTCTTGAAACTGAGAAGCTTTTGTAGAGAAAAGGGCACAGTCAACAAGGCAAAGCATCAGCCTACAGATTGGGAAAAGGTCTTCACCAACCCCACATCTGACAGAGGGCTGACATCCAGAATACATAAAGAACTCAAGAAATTAGACATCAAAATGCCCAACAGTCCAATTAAGAAATGGGCTATAGAACTAAACTGAGAATTCTCAACAGAGGAAGCTCAAATGGCTGAAAGACATTTAAGGAATTGCTCAACATCCCTAATCATCAGGGAAATGCAAATCAAAATGACTCTGAGATACCACCTTACACCTGTCAGAATGGCTAAGATCAAAAGCACTGAAGACCGCTTGTGCTGGAGAGGATGTGGACCAAGGGGAACTCTCCTCCAGTGTTGGTGGGAATGCAAACTTGTACAGCCACTTTGGAAATCAATATGGCACTTTCTTAGAAAATTGGGAATCAATCTCCCCCAAGACCAAGCTATACCACTCTTGGGCATATACCCAAGGAATGCTCAATCATAACACAAGGGTACTTGCTCAGCTATGTTCATATCAACATTGTTTGTAATAGTCAGAACCTGGAAACAACCTAGATACCCTTCAACTGAAGAATGGATAAATAAAATGTGGTACATATACACAATGGAGTACTACTCAGAAGAGGAAAACAATGACACCATGAGGTTTGCAGGGAAATGGATGGATCTAGAAAAAAATCCTCCTGAGTGAGGTAACCCAGACTCAGAAAGACAAACATTGTATGTACTCACTCATAGGAGGATACTAGATATAAAACAAAGATGACTAGACTGCTACTCACAACTCCAGGGAGGCTACCTAGAAAACAGGACCCCAAGAAAGACACAGGGATCGCCCAATGACAGAGAAATGGATGAGATCTACATGAACAACCTGGACTTGAGTGGGGGTAATGAAGGGCCAGTTTTGAGGGAAGGAGAGCTTAGGTGAGCAGGAGATCCCAGCTGGATCAAGACTGGAGAGGGAGAACAAGGAATAAGAGATCATGATAAATGAAGACCACATGAGAACAGGAAGAAGCAAAGTGCTAGAGAAGTCCACAGAAATCCACAAAGATACCTCCACAATAGACTACTGGCAATGGTTGAGAGACAGCCCGAACTGACCTACCCTGGTGATAGGATGGCCAAATACCCTAATTGTCATGCTAGAAATCTCATCCAATGACTGAGGGAAGAGGATGCAGAGATCCACGGCCAGGCCCTAGGTGGAGCTCCAGGAGTCCAATTGGCGAGAAAGAGGAGGGTTTGTATGAGCGAGAATTGTTGAGACCAAGATTGGAAAAAGCACAGGAACAAATCCAAACGAATGGAAACATATGAACTATGAACCAAGAGCTGAAGAGTCCCCAACTGGATCAGGCCCTCTGGATAAGTGAGACAGTTGATTAGCTTGAACTGTTTGGGAGGCACCCAGGCTGTGGGACTGGGACCTGTCCTCAGTGCATGTGCTGGCTGTTTGGAACCTGGGGCTTATGCAGGGAAACTTTGCTCAGCCTCGGAGGAGGGGACTGGACCTGCCTGGACTGAATCTATCAGGTTGAGCTGAATCCCCAGGGGAGTCTTTGCCCTGGAGGAGATGGGAATTGGGGGTGCGCTGAGGGAAAGGCAGGGGGTAGGCGGGAGGGGGGAGGACAAGGGAATCCATTGCTGATTCGTAAAATTAAATTAAATTGTAAAATTAAATTAAATGAAATTTTAAAAAAAGTCCAATGGAACATACCAACTTGTTCAAGACCTCTGGCTCATTAACTCTGCAGTGGTCCCCCTCCATCCTGTAATACCCAACCCTTATACTCTCCTGTCCACTATCCCTTCAGTAACCTCTCACTTCTCAGTTCTAGATCTCAAAGACGCCTTCTTTTCTATCCCTCTCAGTCCTCAGTCTCAAAATATCTTTGCCTTCACCTGGACTGACCCTGACACTCACCTGTACACACAGCTGACCTGGACTGTTCTGCCACAGGGATTCAGAGACAGTCCACATCTATTTGGTTAGGCTCTGGCCTCTGACCTGCTTTCTCTGTCTCTCCCTGGCTCTAAACTAATACAGGATGTAGATGATATTTTACTCTGTAGCCCATCCTTAGAGGTTAGCCAAACTAACACTTCTGCTCTCCTAAATTTCTTATCTATCTGAGGTTACAGGGTATCTCCTTCTAAAGTTCAGCTGTCAACTCCCCAGGTCACCTATTTGGGTCTAACTATTACTCCAACCCACAAGGCTATTACTGTAGACAGAAAGCGTCTAATCTAGTCTCTTACAGTCCCTTCTACTAAATAGGAGATTCTGTCTTTCCAGAAATAGCTGGCTTCTTATGGTCTTGGGTTATATCTTTTTCTCTCATTGTTTGTCCCTTATATGAGGCAGCTCAGGCCTCGCCACATGAGCCCTTCCTCCATCCTGTCACTAAACATTTCCAGAAGCTCCAACAGGCTCTTCTTCAGGCTCCAGCACTTCATCTTCCAGATTTAACCCATCCCTTCTCCCTTTATGTAGCAGAGAAGGAGGGATTTGCCCTGGGAACTCTAGGGCATTAGCTGGGACCCTCTTTTACACCTGTAGCCTATCTGTCAAAGAAGTTAGACCTTACCAGTCAGGGCTGGGCACCTTGCATTCATGCCTTAGCAGCTGTAGAGCTCCTTATTCAGGAATCAAAGAAGCTAAGCTTTGGGTCACCTATTATTGTCTTCTCTCATCACAACCTGTAGCTCGAGTTTTCTCCAGTCCTGCCTGGCCCATGGTCAGGACAAATCTCTCTCATCCACCAGTCCTGCAGCTACTTAGACCCAACTAAGCAAACGCATAGAGACTTACATTGCTTACAAACTGTATGGCCACAACAGGTTTCTTGTTATTTAGTTCTTATATCTTAAATTAATCCTTATCTATTAGTCTATAAGTTGCGCCGTATCTCATAGCTTACTGGTACCTTACATCTCGCTTTCCATGGAGGCGGCTGGCAGCGTTTCTCTGACTCAGCCTTCCACCTCCCAGAATTCTTCTCTCTCCTTGTCCCACCTATACTTCCTGCCTGGCTACTGGGCAATCAGTGTTTTATTTATTAGCCAATCAGAGCAACACATTTAACATACAGAACATCCCACAGCAACAACCTGTCCCATCTCTTAGCTTATATATGCTTACAAACTTTACCTCCTTCCTGGGTTCTTTCTGTCCAGGTGGCATTACTAGAGGATGCCACACTTACTTTCCGTACCTGTCCACCTCTTAATATTTCAAGCCTCTTCCCTCAACCTAATGCTGACTATTCTCCTTCTCATTCCTGCACTGAAACCTTAAAGGAACTGTTACCTCACCCTTCACACATACAGGAGGGCACATTGCCTCAGGCCACTTATACCTGGTACACAGATGGCAGCTCCTTTTTATATGAAGGGACCCGTAAAGTGGGTTATGCCATAGTGTCAGATACTGAGATAATAGAGGCACAGGCATCACCCACACACACCACTAACCAACAGCCTGAACTTATAGCTCTCACTTGTGCCTTCCAATTGGCACAGGGACAATCTCTAAATGTTTACACAGACTCCAAATATGCTTTTCATATCCTCCTGTCCCACACTGCTATTTGGAGGGAGTGTGGCCTTCTCACAGCAAAAAGGGGATCCATATCTAACTCAGGCCAAATAATGGCCATGCTGGAGGCTTCCTACCTCCCCACGGCTATAGGAATTGTCCACTGCTGGTCTCACCAGACTGATAGCTTTATCATTTCTAAGGGAAACAACCGGGATGACCAGGCAGCCAGGACAGCGGCCCTCCAGGGCCAAGTCTCACCTCACCTACCACAGGGAATCCATACAGTACAGCTTATACCCTCACAGGGAACTCCTGACACTAGGCAAATTCTTTCCTATCTACACCAGCTCTTTCATCCTAATAATCTTGCTCTGTCTCAATTCATAAAAGCTCACCTGCAGCCCACCTCTGAGGACTAATAGTTCTTAAGAACTATTTCTGCCTCTTGTGAGATCTGCCAAAATCAGATCCCAATACCAAGTACAGGAGTCAGCCTTTTCCCACCCACTAGGCTAGAGGTTCCCTTCGAGGAACTGACTGGCAGCTCGATTTTACCCATATGCCGATTGTCAGGAAAGTTAAATATCTCCTCATGATGGTGGACTCTTTCAAATTGGGTGGAGGCATACTCAGTTTCTAATAAGTGGGCTCAGATAGTTGCAGACCTCCTTCTTCAAGAAATTATTCCTGGGTTTGTGGTTCCTGCTTCTCTTCAGTCTGACAATGGCCCGGAGATCACCCCTCAGATTCCCAGACACTAGCTAAGGCTCTTAACATTCCTTGGCATTTTCATATCCCATACTGTCCTCAATCCTCAGGAAAGGTGGAGCATACCAACCGGTCTTTAAAAACTATTCTTACTAAGATGTCACAGGAACTACACCTCGACTGGGTAAGATTACTGCCTCTAGCTCTTCTCAGGCTCAGGGTTCTTCCTAAAAAGCCTCTTTCAATTCCTCCATTTGAACTAATGTATGGAAGGCCAGTTCTAACACCAGGTCTTTTATCCAACCCTCCAACTGTTCCAGATAGCCTGTTAAATCCCCTCTTATGTCATCTAAGGTCTATCCTATGGAGCTTCGCAGACTACTCATTACCTCAGCCATGTGACAATCCTTGTCCATCTCCAATCCACATTGGGGATCAGGTTCTTCTTTTCCCTCCAGGCCAGCACCCTTCATCCCTTTCCCCTAAGTGGCAGGGACCCTTCAAGGTAATTCTTGTGACTCCTACAGCTGCTAAACTCGAGGGCTTTCCTGACTGGGTCCACCTGTCTCACCTAAAACCTTTTATCTTACCTCTATCCCAGAAAAATCTCTCTTCATATACAATGAAATGAACAGGGCCTTATTCTCTCAAGATCCAGAGGACATCAGGATCCACTGCCTTGTCACCAATTCCAGAGGAATAAGGTATCACCCCTTTCTTTCCCAATTAGGACCACATAGAGCCAGAGACAAAAGGACAATCAGAAATATCCAGGTGGTAAGGAAAGATGTGATATAACAGTCTATCATTGTTAAATACTTAGCAACTGATCACCTGCATTTCCTGAATGCTAAACTAATAAAGGGAATAGGTGCCTTAAAAAAAACTACCTCTAATAAAGCTTGTCTCAGGTAAAAAATTAAGTAGAGTACCAAACACCATAATAATCACTAATTCTCTCACAGCCACCTTTTTAACGTCTCTCCATATGGACAGGCCAGATCTACCTCAGATAAATGTCAACTCCAAAAAATAAAATAATAATGATTCTTTTCTCTCTAAGCTTTTTCTATGTCAGACAAAAGGTTCCCAGCCACACCACAAAGGATGGACAGCTGCAGAACACGGGACGACAGAAATTCATCCCAGGACTCCCACCATCATCCCAGGACTTCAGAATCTATCCTCCCCATTTCCCAAGAGCCAACTGACATCCACCATTCAGCTGGAAGCAGTCTTTGAGAGAAACAACACCCCATACCCACCCATCAACCATTTTTTTCTTTTTTTTTTCTTTTCTTTTTCTTTTCTTTTTTTTTTTTTGGGAGCTGAGGATTGAACCCTGGGTTTTTTTCTTTTCTTTTTTTAAAAACAAGAGTCTGGAATGATATGGATTCACAACATGCCCCCACAGTTGGGCATGGTTGTGCATGCACTGTGGGAACTAGTCACCTCTGCCTAGTCATTTCCGCGTCAAAAGGTCTCGCATGACCAGGACCTTGTAGCTTTGTGTGGTTGCGTAAAGCGCGCAGCACAAGCATGTGATCTACATGCATGTGTGGAATAGGCACATGGGCCTGTGTGCACAGGCACGGCCTAGCCTTTATAAGCCGGCGCCATGATTCCCGGCTTCATCTTTACTCACGTGTCTTTTCCACAGGTCTGTGTACCTCTTTCTCTTTCCCTTATCTTAATAAAACCTTTGTTAGTGGATTCTGTTGTGTTTGGTGATGTTTCCTCACAGGGTAAGAGCACCACAAATAACCAACACTCACCCCGACTCCTATTCAGTTAATTGCTTAAAATCTCAGCTAAAGCAACAAGACTGGAGAATGTAATAAAAAGGATAGAAATGGGAAAAGAAGTAAAGACACCCTATTTGCAGATGATGATTCTTTACATAAGATTCCCTAAACAACCACAAAAGCATTTTAGGACTGATAAATTCAGCAAATAGGAATGATTAAAAATAAACACAAAATCAAATAAACTTTTTATACACCAATGAAAAGATAGAGAAATTTCAAAAAAGTTGGGGTACATAATCCTGTTCACAACACACACAAACACACACACACACACACACACACACACACACACACACAGAGAGAGAGAGAGAGAGAGAGAGAGAGAGAGAGAGAGAGAGAGAGA
>CABHPP010115748.1:0-32336 GCA_902168425.1 Peromyscus attwateri
AGCTTTATTTCTATTCTTATAAATTGCTCCTCTCTGTCCCTTCTCCTCTTGAGTTCTCTCTCTACATGGCTTCAATTTTGTCCTCACAGTCTGCTCCTCTCTGTTCCCTCTCTTCTTGTCCTGTCATAGTCCTAAGCTCTTATGCTTTGGATCTCATCTTCGTCCTCAGTTCCTCCATCCATGTTTGTTCCTTTCTTTCCTACTCTCTTGACCTGACTCAAATCTACCTACAATCTGCAAAATCTTTTCCTTGATGCTTTCTCCTTGGGCTGAGCCACATACTTCAAACCTGGAGTCAGGAATTCTGCCCCAGTCTTCACTGCACCTGGTTATACCAAAACCCTTTTGTTCTGAGTCAATAGCTCTGGAATGCCACTAGGCCTGAGGGAAAGGGATGGTCTGAGCTTAATTTGCACAAGAAACAAACGTATGCATCTGCAATCAGCCTGTCTCCTAGGCCTAGGAGACAGGTGTTGTCTCTGTAGGGGTGTTACCTAGTCCAGATCAGCAGTATGTCTGAGAAGCTTATATTGTTTGCTGTTATGGCCTAGTAGTATATGATCACACAAGAAATTCATAGCAGAAGACAGCTGATATATTAAAAGCTGAATAACATCAAATATTCCTTGATATTTGACTTCTCCTCTAGAAGGATTCCTTGATCCTTCAAGGTATAGCTTTATCATATACAGCCAAATCTCTATTTCATATTCTTGCAACCTGCAGCAGAAAGGAAGAAGGTAAAGTATCATTATTTGCAGATGATATGATAGTATATATAAGTGACCCTAAAAATTCCACCAGGAAAATCCTACAGCTAATGATAAACATTTTCAGCAAAGTAGCTAAATACAAAATTAACTCTCAAAAATCAGTAACCCTGCTTTATACAAAGACAAATAGACTGAGAAAGAAATCAGGGAAACAACACCCTTCATAATAGCCTCAAATAATATAAAATATCTTGGTGTAACTCTAACCAAGCAAGTGAAAGACCTGTATGACAGGAACTTCAAGTCTTTGAAGAAAGAAATTGAAGATGATATCAGAAGATGGAAAGATTTGCCATGTTCATGGATTGGCAGGATTACTAGGTAGCCATAGCAAAAATGGCCACCCTACCAAAAGCAATCCACAGATTCAACACAACCTCCATCAAAATTCCAACACAATTCTGCACAGATCTTGAAGGGACAATTTTAAACTTCTTATGGAAACACAAAAGGCCCAGGATATCTAAAATAATCATGACTAATAAAAGAACTGCAGGAGGTATCACCATCTCCAATTTCAAGTTGCACTGCAGAATTATCATAATAAAATCAGAATAGTATTGGCACAGAAACAGACACATTAATCAATAGAATTGAACTGAAGACACAGACATAAATCCATACAACCATGGATAACTGATTTTTGATAAAGAAGCCAGACAACAAAAGACAACATCTTCATCATATAGTGCTGGACAAACTGGATGGCTGTATGTAGAAGAATCCAAACAGATACAAACTAATCACCCTGAATAAAAATAAACTCCAAATGTTTCAAAGACCTTAACATAAAGCCATGTACACTGAACCTGATAGAAGAGACAGTGAAGAATAGCCTTGAATGCATTGGCATAGGAGACAACTTTATGAACAGGACACTATTAGTACTGACACTAACACCAACAAGTAATAAACAGGACCTCAGGAAATTGAGAAGCTTATGCATGGCAAAGGGCACTATTATTTGAACAAAGTGGCAGTCTATAGAATGGGAAGAAATTTTTACCAACTACACATCTTGTTGTGCCCAGATCGTGACCCCCAGAGAGACCACCAAAGACGAGCATGCCGGAATGCAAAAGCAAGGTTTAATTGTGGATATCCAAAAGCAATACAAGCCTAGGCAGGGACTTCGTCCAATACATCCAATGCAGTGGAGGCTGGAGGAAGTGCCCGCCTGTCTGCAAGCTCAGTTTTTAAAGGGAAAAATCACAAGGTTACATGCTAGTACGGGTACAATTCTGATTGGCTCGCTTCTAGGGGCATTCTAGAAATCATGGCTTAATCTTACTAAGGGGGTGGTGGGCTGCCCTCAGGTGGGGGCATCTGGTGATTACACAGTCACTATGGAAACTAGGGTTGGGACATTCTATGTTAAACAGTTACCTAGGGGGCCAGGGAGTGGACATTCCACAGTCCGGCAGTCCTTGACCCTGTACTTTTACACTTCCTGGTTTCTGGAATCTGGACTGACTTGTTTCAGTAACTAATGGCCTATTCCTAGAAGGAGAAACCTTAGGCCTTAGTTTTTGGGTGAAAGCATTTTGGTCTTATTTCTAAGATGGCTCATTTTGGTCTCACAATCTGATAGAAGACTAATATCCAAAGTATATAAAGAACTCAAGAAACTAGATATCAAGAAAACAAATAATACAGTTAAAAATAGAGTGTAGATCTAAACAGAATTCTCAAAAGAGGAAACTCTAATGGCTGAGAAACATTTAAAAAATATTCAACATCTTTAGCCATCAGGGAAATGCAAATCAAAACTACTTTGAGATTTCATCTCATACCTGTCAGAATGGCTAAGATCAGTAAAACAAGTGACAGCTCATGCTGGCAAGGATGTGGAGTAAAGGGAGCACTCATCCACTGCTGGTGGGAGTGCAAACTTGCAGAACCACTATGGAAATCAGTGTGGCAGTTGCTCAGGAAGATGGGAATTGATCTACTCAAGATCCCACTCTTGGGCATATACCCAAAGGATGCTTCATTCTACCACAAAGACACTTGCTCAATAATGTTCATTTATATTCATAATAGCCAAAGATCGGAAATAACCTAGAAGAATAGATAAAGAAAATGTGGTACATTTATACAATGATGTATTACTCAGACATTAAAAAAATGGAATCATGAAATTTGCAGGTAAATGGATGGAACTGGAAAAAAAATCATCCTGAGAGAGAAATATGGTATGTAATCATTTATATGTTGATATTATCTGTTAAGTCAATGATAACAAAGCTACAATTTGTAGACCTAGAGAGGTTAGATTTAGAGTAAGGTCTAGGGGTTATAGATAGATTTCATTAGGAAAGGGAAATAGAATAGATAGTTATAGATGGATGGGGGGGATGGAATGGGAGGATCAAGTGGGGAGGAGAATAGAAGAGGGGGAAAAGGGACTAGAGAGGAGATATGGGGCCACCTGAGGTGGGTATCACAGAAACCTAATACAGTAGAAGCATGTGTGTGTGTGTGTGTGTGTGTGTGTGTGTGTGTGTGTGTGTGAGAGAGAGAGAGAGAGAGAGAGAGAGAGAGAGAGAGAGAGAGAGATATCTAACTGAAATTGTCAAATAATGGGAGAGACTGAACCCAAACTGGCCATTCCTTCTCACCAAATGAAGCTGCCATTCCAGGATTGGGTTACACTTAATTGAGTTGTGGCCAAAGGGATCCCATCGGAATCCCCAAACAAGCCAGGCTGTTACTAATACTATGCAGGTTGCTCTCCACAAACTCATGGCAAGACTCCATTGTTGAACATAATACCTATACAACTTGTTGAACATGGAGAAGTCAAGATTGTTCAGTGCTTACCTGCCTAACAAGATGATGCCTACAGCTGGGCGGTGGTGGCGCACGCCTTTAATCCCAGCACTTGGGAGGCAGAGGCAGGTGGATCTCTGTGAGTCCGAGGCCAGCCTGGGCTACCAAGTGAGTTCCAGGAAAGGTGCAAAGCTACACAGAGAAACCCTGTCTCAAAAAACCAAAAAAAAAAAAAAAAAAAGATGATGCCTACATGAAGCCTCTACCCCTACATTCTAGCATCTTTGGTACAGGAATGTACTTTTCATGCTACTGACAGAGAAATGTGAACACCGACCCAGGCACAAACCCTTTAACAATAGTGTCCTGCATGAAAGATATGCTAGAGCAATGGTTGCACAAAGCTTGTGGGAGTAACCAATCAATATCTGATTTGACATAAGGACCACTGCTGGGGCATGTCTTTCTGTATGCTGTGAATATATGTTGTTCCCATTGGTTAATAAATAAGCTGCTTTGGCTTATGGCAAGGCAGCTTCGACACAGGCAGGAAATCCAAGGAGAGAGACAGGAAGGAGAAAGGCAGAGTCTGGGAAGAGATGCTAGCCTGTCGCCAAGGAACAACATGCCAGCAGACTGGTAAAACCATGGATTACATGGCAAAACATAGATTAATAGAAATGGTTTAATTTAAGATATAAGAGCTAGCTAGTGAGAAGCCTGAGCCATTAGGCCATATAGTTTGAAAATAATATAAGCTTCTGTTTGTTTATTTGGGACCAAGCAGCTGCAGATTGTGGGTGAGGGAGATTTGTTCTGACTGTAGGGCCTTGGCAGGACACAAGAAAACTTCTAACTACAGCTCCCTCCATGAGAAGGAATCCATTGTGAGTACTGCTCAGGAGACCAAGTACCTGAGATTAGATAGCCCAGGGAACTAGGGTAAAACCAAATACTACTGTTCTTAAAAAAAAAAAAAAAAAGAGTAGTAAAATGACTCCTAATGACATTCTGCTATACTCATAGACCAGTGTCCTCCTCATCCATTATCAGAGAAGCTTCCTCCTGCAACAAATGGGAACAAACACAGAGACCCAGAGCCAGACATTACACAGAGGATGAGTGATTTTGGAACTCTCTGCCCTAAAAGGGATTTCTCCATGAAATCCTTCCCCTAAGGGCTCAGGGAACCGTGAGGAGGAGGAAGAACATAAGAGCCAGAGCAGATGGAGGACACCAACAAAACAAGGCCCTCTAAATTAACATGAGCAAAGCCCACATTTACTCACTGAAGCAGTATATATAGGACCTGTGCTGCTCTGCACTCTTATATTTTGGCTTCCAGTTTAGGGTTTTTGTGGGATTCCTCAGTGTGTGAACATGTGGGTCTCTATTTCTTGTGCCTGTTCTTGGACTCTTTTTCTTCAATTTTCTTTTTTTGTCCAATTCCAACAAGTCAGTTTTTGTTTTACCTTATTATATTATATTTTATTACTGTCCCTTAGAAACCTGTTTGTTTTCTATTGAAAAACAGAAAGGGAGTGGATCCAGATGGGAGGAGCTGAGAGGAGTAGAGGGAGGAGAAACTGTAATCAGGATATATTATATGAAAAAAAATCTATTTTTCCGTGAAAGGAAAAAAAATTCATGAAATAGAGAAATTTTCCAGTTTTTCAGAGAATGTAGTAAGAAAAAACAACTTAAAAAAAACTTTACATGCTCCAGCAGTTCATAGATGAGGTGGATATTGGGGTGGGTTACCTTGCAGTCCTGGTTCTGGGCCTGGTGGTAGCTTGGTTGGTCAGCACACCAACTTTCCGCCATCATCACCATCAGGGCGAGCTCTCCAGCACTGCTCGGGCTAGCTCACCCAATGCAGCAGGCAGTAAGGAGTGGGGCCAGTTTTGCTCTCAGTCTCGGGTCCAGCCCACCTGCACTCATACCACCAGGGCCACTCCACTGTTTTGCAGGTGCAGGGTTGCTCTGTGGATTGCCGAACTCACTGAGGAATAGGGCCAGTTCTTCCATTCTCAGGCCCCCGAGGCCGAGACCAGGGTCAGTTCTCCTGCTTTCATACCCCCACCCCCACACCAGCTCACCTGCACCCCTGCCATCAGGGCCAGCTCTATTGTGCTGCCCTAGCAAGGTACAGAGCCTGCTTTCCCAAGTGCTGCTGCCAGTAGGGGGAGGGGGCAGTGCCAATTCTCCCATTCTTGTGACCTCAGGGTCAGTTCTCCCACTTACCACAGGCAGTGAGGGGTGGAGGAGGGGGATAGTCATCTCTCCGTCTCCCACTCCACCATATGGCAGATGAAGGGTGGGGCCATATTTTCCACAGATTTTCCCTCTGCCGTAGGACTACAGATCCAGACATGGCCCTTGGCAACAGCCCAAGCCCAGACATTGCCATGGCCCTGAGTGGCAAGCAGGCCATCTACCTCAGTTCATTCCTCACCACCCTTGCCTCTTCAGATCTGCCTCTCTCCCAAGCACATGAATTATTCTGCCTCTCTCTGTCTCCCATTTCATCACCTGTACTCACTCACATAATGGTGCCCGACTGCTGAGAGGTTCATAGGTGAATCCCTCCCACCCCAGATCCTACCCCACTGGAGCTGTGTTTATCCTCCTTAGCCCACTAGGCTTAGAAATGCTGAACAGCTCTTGGGTGAATTCCCAACATTTTCTTAAAAACATGTATGAATTGGTTAGCTTCCTGGCTCATTTTCACCCCACCCCCCAATCTGGAGTTCATGCTCCCTCATTAAGGCAGTCCCCTTTGTTGCTTAACTCTTTCTTCTCACTCCTGATTGCACAGAAGATAGATATCTCTGCACCTGTTCTGGCTCCTGGCCTGCTATCACCCACCATTCTTAGATGTGTATGTGGCGTCTTTATTCAGAACTCAGAAGGTGAAAACAGATACTTCCACCATTATACACACCTTTCTCATTTCTGTGTTCTAATGCTCTGGTCTTCAGTGAGGTAATCATCTTACCACTCTCCCTTTCACTGCTCCTGGAATAGACTTTAAAAAAATCTCAAGTGGGTCATCAGAATGACCCTAACATCCCAGTTCAGTTCCCTAAGGAAATATGCTTCATTTTCTTGAAAATTATTTCTTTTCTGGGTCCTCAAATGCTGTAAGCTTTCCTTAGTTTCCTTATAATTCAACCATATTTTTAATTTTTAAATTATATTTTATGTGTGTGAATGTTCTGTCTGCATGTATGAATGTACACCACATGTGTACCTGATACCTGTGGAGGTCAGAAGAGGGCATCAATTCCTCTGGAACTGGAGTTGCTGGCTGAGAGTGCCATGCTGGTGTTTGGAACCCGGGTCCTCAGTGGGATGACAAATGCTTTTGATCTCTGAGCTATCTTTCAGGCACCAAGGCCATTCTTTTTAAAGTTACATCTCTGTCTGCAACCTGTATCTTGACTCAAGGTATCTCAAGACTCAGGTGCTCATACACCTTCTTGGTTCCTTCATTCTGAAATTCAGCAAGTATCTCAAATGCCACATGACCCAAGTATGGTCACAGTCACCAGTGCCTGGCCACTGTCCTCTAGCTTTCCCCATATCAGTAAATGGATCTACATTGAGGCCCAAACTTAGAGGGAATATTCAAGTCCTTTCTTCATCTTAGCATCCCATGGTAGTTACAGTCACCAGCTCCGCGCCTCAAGCATGCCCTAGCAGAGTCCTTTTTGCTTCATTGCCCTCCCTGGCTTCACAGCAACTCTGCAGTCACTTATGTTGCTTACTCTAGTTATTGTAGTGACCACTTGACAAGACTGTCGACTTGACTCCTGATGTGTTCATCTCTGTGCTTCTCACAGCAGCTTGAATGATTGCTCCAAGATGTCAATCAGAACACCTTTATGGAATAGGGCCTAGGTGCTGGTTGTGCTGGCTGTTCTTATGTCAACCTGACACACAAACTGGAGTCATCTGAAAGGAGGGGAACTTAATTGAGGAAATGCCTCCAAAAGATCCAGCTGTAAGGCATTTTCTTAATTAGCGATTGATGGGGAAGGGTCCAGCCCATTGTGTGTGGTGCCACCCCTGGGCTGATGGTCCTGGATTCTAGAAAGAGTGCTAAATGGGAAGCAAGCCAGTAAGCAGCACCCCTCCATGGCCTCAGCATCAGCTCCTGCCTCTGGGATCCTACCCTGTTTGAGTTCCTGTCTTGAATTTCTTTGATGATGAATATGGAAGTGTAAGCCAAATAAACCCTTTCCTCCCCAACTTGCTTTTTTGTCATGGTGTTTCATCACAGCAATAGTAATTACAATTAAGATGGTGACCTAAATAGTGTGGTCTTTTCCAAGTTCTCTATAGCCTCCTTCTTCAATCTCTACTTTGTTCATACCAGCCTCACAGACATTGTCTTAATTATTTAGGCACCTCATTCCTGTCTCAGGACCTTTGCACATGCTTTTTCTTTTGTTTGGAATATACTTGTATATTTTTGAATATTTCTTTCTTATTAAGATTTAACTTTCATGTATCTTCTTCCTGAAGAGGACTTCCCAACAAATTGAGTGGCCTTTGTCACTTTTTCCAAAAGTGCTCATTTACATCTTTCTCACATTACTTCTATACCTGAAATCTTATTTACTAATTTTCTTAGCTTTATTATCTTTTGATCTTCTGTGGCATGAAAGGTGACCCCAGACTTAGTTCCCAAGGTTTTATTAAGTACTCAGATCTTTGGGTAGGACAGTTGGAAGAGGCCCAGATGGGTGAGGTGCTGCTCTTGTGTCTTAGCTGGGGTGGCTGGGGCACAAGGAGCAGGCTGCCTTCATTACCTAGGCCCAGGCTTACCCACACAGGATGAAAGCGTTGTTGAAAGAACAGAAGTGTGTGAGTTCTCTTGAGATTGGCTTTTAGCTCTAGCACTATGTTTTCTTTGTTTCTTCTGTGTGTCAAAGCAGCCAAAACTCTGGATGGCAGAAACTCAATGGGAGACAGTTACAGATGACATTGTAAAGAGGTAGAGATAAAAAGAGGAAAAATGCAATCATTTTCAAACAATATACTACAGTGGTGCATATTTGCAGTTTATTTTAGATTATTAGCATGTAAATCTCTTAAATTTTTTTCTAAATTATGTGCATGCATGTGTGTGTAGGTTTGTTCATGGGCATGTGGTGCTCGTGGAGGACAGAAGAGGATGTTGGATCCCCCAAGTTAGAGTTCCAGAAAGTTGAGAGCCACCCAATGAGGGTGATGGGATGTGGGAGTCCACAGAGGTTTCCTAGTGAGATCTGAGCTTGCTTTATTCAGCAGGGCTGCATAGGGGGATGGATTGACCATGTGTGGTTACCAGGTGTTTGGAAGGGTCTGCACTTGGCTGTACTAGGGAGAGGCCTTTTGCTCCATCCCTGGGCATTCCTATAAAAAGCCCTTTAGACGAGACAGAAGGGGCCATTGGATAAGGAAGGATCCAGGCCTTCGTGAGGCTGTCCTGTGTTTCTATCTGTCTCCCCTCTATATTTCTATCTAAATCTCTTATCCCTCACGCCTCAAGGGTACTCTGGGGAAAAAGGTGTGGCTGGTCCCCCACAATGGGAACCCAGCTCTGGTCCTCTGGAAGAGCAGCAGGTGTTCATAACCTCTGATACATTTCTCTAGCCCCATCGAAATCCCACTTTGAGCTGGGGAGTCACCTTATGAATTTGTGAGGGGCAAAGCACATTTATTCCTGTGGGTGCGGAACAAGCTGACGCATCCCGTTGCTTCCCTTTAGCACACAAGGACTTGGGCAGTTTGGAAGTAAGCAAGACGAGCCCATAGGCTCCCATGGAATTCATTTTAATTCCAGTACAATTGTGTTTCTGTCAGGAGGATGGCAAGGGTGTACGCTGCTGCACCTCTACGCCCTCCCTCTTACTGCAGAGTGTTTGCTAGTCATTTCTTCAGCGAGCTAGCTTCAGGAAAGAAGTTTATGTTTCTAGAGTCTTAAATTTGGCTTTATTTTACAAGCCTTCTCAAAGGTTCTGTAGGCCACTCAGCATTCTGCTAATAAAACTCCTTTTTTGTGTACTCCCTGGGTTAGATTTGGTTGCTTGCAAGTGAAGAGTTCTGTTTCCAACAAGGTTTCAAGAAGAGAGTTGGCTTTTCTCCTGTAACAAGCACAGTGAGGTGGATGTCACATTAGCGCGTCTGCTCACATGTTGGGCAAGGACTCCCGTTTATCTTCCTGCTTGGGCATCTAGTGTACTTTTATCTTCACGCTGTGGCTTCAGAGTAGCTCCTAGAATGGCTTCCTTTTTCTACACAGCAAGGGAGTAGAGATGGCACCAGCTGAGCAGATTCCTTTCATCACAAACAAAAATTTCTAAGAAGCATCCCCGTTGATGGCAACAGTGTGTGTACATTGTCTCCTTACTGCAGGGTGTTTGGTTTTCTAACATGAGTGATGATGACAGAAGAAAGCTTGAGTGTACATCAGTGTAGGTGATGGACAGTGCTTATCACACCATTAGTCAGCTTTCTGTTACCATGACAAAATAACCGAGAAAATCAAATTATAAGTAGGAAAGATTTATTTGTCACTTGGTCTTGGAGCTTTGAGCTGGAGAGGCGCCTGAACATCATGGTGGAGAGAGTGTGGTAGAATAAAGTTGGTCACATCACAAAGTCTGGAAAGCAATAGCAAGAGGAGGGGCCCGAGACACAGTCTTCCCTTCAAAGGCACGCCCACAATGACAGCATTTCTTACTACTGGGCTGCACCACTTTCTGATAGCGCTGTAAGTTAGTGTCCAAACTTTTAGCACTTGACCCTTTTGAGGGTGGGAGAGCACTTGGGAACCTTATTTAGAATCCTTGGCTTGTGTGTGGTGGTGTACACCTATAATCCAAGCAAAAGACTAGGACAGGAAGATTGTGAGTTTAAGACCAACCTGATTTACACACTGAGGCTATCAATCAATCAATCAATCAATCAATCAATCAAATAAAAAAAAATAAATCAGGAAGGAAGAAAGACGTTTTGGACCTAGAGTAGTGCTTGGTAAGTATGTGTTTGTTGACATACTGATCCTGTTTGGTAAATACGTGACTTTGAACAGTGTTTGTTGGTGTACTGATCCTAAATCCCTTATTGATCTCTGGAGAGTCTTCAAAACGTACCTTCTCTCTTGTGTTCATTCTAGAGCAGCACTTTACTCCAGGCCACAGTGTATAATTAAAGACTCATTTTTACTCTGTCTCTCATTAGTCTTTTCTAAGCACTTTTGCAGCTGGTCTGTTCACCTGTGTTCCTCTTTCCTCTTGTCCTTTCCTTCCCCTCAGTTTTCCATCATAGCACATCTCAGTCTGTCATCCAGCCTCCCACTCCCCCACCAGCAGTTCAACTGATAATCACTCCAAAGCCCAGCTAATCTCAGAGCCATCTGCTATGTGCTGCCGTGTACTGGGTATGCAGGGAAACAAGCTCACAGGGATAAGGGCAGTGAGCTGCACTGTGAAGGGAATAGAGGATCCCAGGCTAGGGTAATCTTCAGCAGAGATGGTAAGAGGCAAAGCCAGTCACTACTCACCATGAACCTGTGTTGGCAGTTCCAAGTAGAAATGGGCATAAACCAGTGTCAAGTACAAGGTCTCATTATACTGACCAGTCCACAGGGATGAGAAAGCTGAAGGTCTCCCTGCCCCGGGATCTCCATTGGGTCTGGGAGACTTAGCTCTCTGTCTGCTGCTGGGAGTCAGTCCCCACTCTGTAGGAACCAGTTATTGGCAGCCAGTCTGTATCCATTCAGTCAGGGACTGCTGCTGCTTGCCTTCCTCTGTTTTTCTGCCTTTATAAGTATTCCACTTTCTGTTACAAATGCATCGCTATGTGCTATGGCACACTTTTGAAAAGGTGTAGGCCTAATTATGACACTGATTTATTTTGAAAAATACTTTAAATCATTTTCTACATTGAAACAGTATAAGCATATATACAATTATTATGGTGTTTTAAAGGAAAGATTAAAAATTAAAATTCAAGCTTTTATTAAACTTCAATGAATAATTATATCATTTCCTTCTTTAATTAAGAGTCTAAGATGGAAAGACTTAAGCAAAAGGATTCTAAGGAAATCAAAGGCCACCAGAGGGCACTGCACTTATTGTAGAAGTTGTTCATTGGAGATAAACAATGGTAGGAAAGGAAAACACTGGCATGTAGGAGTTAAACCAGAATTCAGACATTTCCATTTAATAACAAGATTAAAAGATCTTGTTTGATCCAGGTGTGATGGTGTGTGCCTGTGATTCTATGCTCAGGACGCTCAGGCAGGAGGATCCTGATTTGAGTCCCAGCTCAATTGCATAGTGAATCCCGTGCTATCCTGCCTCACAAAACAAAAACAACCAAACAAAAGACCATTGATATTTAAGAAAACGTTCTGACTAATGTTGTAGTTTAATGGTAGAGCACTAGCCTAGCATGGGTTTGGCTCTGGGCTAGGTCCACAGCATTGTAAACAGCTTCAGCAACATCTTTCAGAACCAAAACAAGTTGGTTAGCTGTGACTGGAAGCAAACACCATCAGCTTCACAGATCTTAAACCCAGCTGTTTATTATTATTTTGACTTTTATTTTAAATTACGTGTATCTGTATTTGTTTGGGTATGTGCATATGAGTGTGGGTGCCGAAGGGGGCTAGAAGAGGGCTTTGGATCCCCTGGAGCTCCAGCTACACTAACTCCAGTTACAGGAGGCTGTAAACTGCCAGACATGGGTGTTGGGAACTGGACCCTGGTCCTCTGTAGGGGTGGCAAGCATGCTTAACTGCTAAACCATCCGTCAGCGGGTTATCATAGAAGTTAAATTTAAGTAACCTAGAATTATAAAATTATACAACTGAAATGGAAAAAGGAAAAAAAAAAAAAAAAAAAAGCAAAACCATGGAGGACAGGGAAGCTCTCCTGAAAGCAGCTTGGTGTAGACAGAAAGAACAAGTAAACACCCTTTAATGATAGAGATGCCAAAGTAGCCTCACTTTCTCTTAGCCAACAGGCTGAGAAGTGATTCAGCTGAAATAATTTCAAGATGTCTTTCCGACTTTCATGAGGAACCTGACAACAAACCCTTTCCCCTGCACACGTTTTTTATTTTGGGATCTCCTTTCCTCTGTGCGGGATGCTCTGTCTTAAACTAGGAGCTTAGTTTGTCTGGGTAGAGTGAGACTTTGTAATGTTTCCTCGTAGGAAATCAGAACCTTCCAGCAACTTATTGCCCTGTGGCAGTGTGCAAGGAACAGCTAGGCATGATTTATCTCTTCTAAGGATGTTTCCAATAACTTATGTGAAATTTCAAAGATTGTTTCTTCATTTCCAGGGAAGTGTAAGCCTAGCCTCTACCAGCCTGAATCCTCTGGGCAGGAGCTCTGCTGTACTGTTCTGCTGGGTTAACTAGGAACTGCTCTGCAGGCTGGCGTGTCTTAGTTTAGTTACAAGCATTGAGGATACCTCCATTTTCTTTCTCGCCCAGGGAATAATGAAATGGACTTTTCTCGTGTTCCACACACTCTGAAAGATACTCTATGCAACAGGCCAATATCCCCGACATGGAAACACTTTGCAGAAACCATTATTCTCATATTCTTCATTCTTTCTTTTATTACTTATTAGATTCAGATCAACTGGCAATAACATAATAATTTGGTTTAAATTAAAAATAAATATCTCTCAAGCAACAAAAATGTATTTTACTTTTGTGTTTTAAAGAAATTCTTAGAATGTATCAAGCACTTTAGACACTACCTGCATACTGATATTCATGTATATGTGATGTGATCCAGCTTCACACTACTCAGTGTGGTCACAACCACATTAGTTTATGTACAGACACTTTGTGACATCACATAATGCTGGAACTGCCTAATGTCACCTCTTAGAATGTATCTTATTGCTAAGCAATGCATTACTGTATATTGTTAATTCTTTCATAGGCATCAAACAATGTTTCATTCCTGCCTGTTCTGTACATTAATTAGAACAATCCTTAATTTCTTTTTATGAAGCAGGATCTTTTTATGTAGCCTAGGCTGGATTTGAACTTTTTAATCCTCTTGCCTCAGCCTCTAAGGTACTGGGGTTCAACTTTAATTTTAACTTAAAGTACATTTAGATTGGCTTCATCTGTTCAACCTTTCATGTAAATGGGAAATTCTAGTGTGGTTTTGGCATCTATCTGTTACTTCAGTATAACTCAATCTTTTTCATTTTCATCTCCCCATTGTAGCTAGAAAGCTACATTGTAGCTACATGAGTGAGACTATTCCTATTTCCTATACTTACTTCCTAGCAGTCCTAGGATACTATGTCTGGAATGCTACTCAGTTTTTACTCTCCCCTCTCTCCAAATCTCCACTCCCATATAATAATAACTTCATTTTGGCAAAACACAGTACCTGGATATTTTTCTGAGACTTTAAACTATGTTAAAAATGGAGTGGATTGGGCTAGGTTCTGATTTATAATTTCCTTCCTTTTATGCTGCTTATTGAACCACAATTTTGCCAGGCTTGTGCAGTCTGAGTTACCCATTTAAATAAGGACATGGCAAGCATCAGTAAGAGCCCTGTCATCATCTGTTCATGCAAATACTGCTGGCTGTCCCTGTGCCGGATTCTTTACTTACAGTGTATTATACTACTTTATACTATATACTGTAGTATACACCACTCTACTGCATTATTCATTTAAAAGATTAAACAAATCACCTATTATTCTTTATAACCAATCCCTCAATATGTTATTTTGGATCTATCCTGAACAATTTGGGGAATATTTTTCCTTCCTGTTTGTATTGCTCTTCAGTCAAACCCTTGTGAACTGTTAATGATTTTAGAGCCATCTTGCTGGTTTCCATCACCATAGCCCCCTCCCTCCAGATTATTCGACATAAGGATGTTTTGTCCCTGTTCAAAAACCTTCAAAGTGTTTTATGTCCTATAGAGTCAATGAACCTCTTTAGTCTGCTGCTTTCTACCCTCCACAGTATGGCTTCAACACATACACACATGCACACACACACACACACACACACACACACACACACTTCAGTATTAGATAGAAAGCATTGCTATGACATGGTTAAGAGAACTCATGAGATTTTCTCACCCTGGAGACACAGATAATAGTTTGTGTTTCCTAAAGTTGTGAGGATTCAATGCAACTCTTCACTGAAAGCATCAAACACAGTGCCTGCTGCAGAGTGCCTCCTCCTATTGTTATTGGTGTTCTTGCTGCCAGAGCACTGCTGGATAAGCCAATCACAGCTCAGTTCTACTCTGTGTTTTAGAATTGGAATCTTGAGATTGCTATGGAGCTGAGAACTTTAATCTGCTTGCTGTTCAGTCATCCACCACCTCCCCAACTCTGCCTTTTTTGTTGTTCTGAGAACCCAACATACAGTCTGTTCATGGAAGGCAGTGCCCCCTTCCTTGTCCTTTTTCTTTCCCTCCACTTCCTCTTCCCCCTTTTCTTTTTGTTGAAACAGAATCTTACCCTGAATCCCAGGCTGGCCTCAAGCTTGTACTAGTTCTGCCTCAGCCTCCTAGTTCTGGGTAACAGTCACGTGCCACCACACCTAACATCCACATGTGTTTCTATCATCTATCTATCTATCTATCTATCTATCTATCTATCTATCTATCTATCTATCTATCTATCTATTTATCTATCTATCTATCTATCGTGTATGGTGTTTTGCCTGCATGTATGTCTGTGCACCATGTGCATGCCTGTTGCCCATGGAGGCTAGAAGTGGTGTCAGATCCCCTGAAAGTGGAATTATAGACAGTTGTGGGCTACAGTGTGGGCACTGGGGATTGAACCCAGATCATCTGGAAGAGCATCAGTTCTCTTAACCATGGAACAATCTCTCAAACCTACCCCCCCACCATATTTCTTATTAGCAATTACTTCTAGAGAGAGTTCTGTGGTTGTTGTATTTTATGGGGATGCATTGAAAATTGTTAGGCCTCTTCCTAACAATATTATTAATAAATACTAAATTCCACAAATAAAGGGTAGTATATCATTACATCAGAGCATCAGTATTAAACTGGAACAATGCAGTAATCTATGTTGAAATAATGTGTGATACCATTTAAATGAAATGTCCAGATCAGGCAACTCAGGACAGAGTAGATATGTGATTGCTTTGGGATATGAGTGGAAATGAGAAATAACTACATGGGTGGTTTGAAAGAAAATGTCTCCCAAAGACAGTGGCACTATTAGGACTGTGGCCTTGTTGGAAGAAGTGTGTCATTGTGGAGGAGTGCTTTGAGGTCTCATATGTGTTCAAGCCATACTCAGTCTCTCAGTTCACCTCCTGCTGCCTTTGGATCAAGATGTAGAATTCTCTAGCACCATGTCTGCCTGCATGCTGCCATCCTCCCCTCTCTGATGATAATGGACGAAACCTCTGAAACTGTAAGCCACTCCCTCAGTTAAATGCTTTCCTTTATCAGCGTTGCTGTGATCATGGTGTCTCTTCACAGTAATAGAAACCCTAACTAAGACAGAAGTTGGTATCAGGGACTGGGGTATTGCTGTGATGGCCCTGACCATGTTTTTGTTTTGGACTTTGGGAATTTGAGTTAGAAAAGCAGTGAAATGCTTTAAATATTACTTAATGGGTCATACTAGTAGGAGCATAGTAGTGCTAAGAGTGATTTGAACTGTGGGAGACTGGCTCAAGAGGTTACAGAGGAGAAGAATTTTATTATGTTGCACAGAAATCATTCTTGTGATATTTTGGTGAAGAATGTGGCTGTTTTTTGCCCTTGTCCAAAGAGTCTGCCTGAGGCTAAAGATAAGAGTTTTGGATTAATTCCCATGGCAGAGGAAATCTCAAAACAACCTAGTATTGACTCTGTTGTGTGGTTACTAGTGATCATGCTTATAAAGATTTATGATGAAAAAGAACAATTTGAAGAGAAAAGGAGCACCAGGAAGTGGAATGGATCTAAGGTAGTGTGTTCAAGGAGATAAACAGATTAAAAAATGGAATAAAGGGAGTGGTGATCTCAGAGCAAGGTCTCACCCAGCTAAGTTTCCAACTTGTGGAAAGGAATTAAAGATAAGTTTAGAGCCAGATGTGGTGGTACACATCTTTAATCCCAGTACTGGGAAGGCAAAGGCTGGTGGATCTCTGAGTCTGAGGTCAGCCTGGCCTACAGAGCAAATTCTAGAACAGCCAAACTCAGGCAGTGAAGGAAATCATCGAAAACAGAAAGCTGAAGATATAATTGAACAATCTCTGAGTTCAAGGCCAGCCTGATCTACAGAGCAAGTTTCAGGACAGCCAAGCTTAGTGAAGGAAACAAAGCTGCTGAAGTTGTAATTGAATGAAGGGCCATGTTCCAGCTCCAGCAAGCAGCAGAACTTGGCAGCTTTGGCCACATGGTTCTAGCTTTAAAGACAGAAGGAAGGAATTAGGGAATTGTCCTCCACAACTAAGGAAAGCTGCTGAGGCCAGGTATATGTCAGGAGTGTCACTGAATAGAAGCCTAGCAAGACCATGGCATGAAGTCTGGATTGCCTTGGAGACCCCAAGATGTTGGAGATGCTAGAGCCATGAGAAAGTCACTAACAGGGAGTAGAATCAGCACAAGAGAAAGAAGTGTGTTGTAGTCAACAAAGCTGAAAGGAGTTGAAGATCTGAACAGAGTTTCAACATCAGACATGGAGATGCAAAGTTTGGAGTTTGCCTAGCTGACTTTTGGTCTTGCTTTGGTCCAGTATTTCCTCACTATGCTCCATTCCATATTTTTTGGAATGGTAATGTATATCCTGTGCCATTATATGTTGGAAGAATGTGATCTATTTTTTTATTTTGACTTTATAGGAGATTTCATGAATCTCTAAAGAGATTTTGAACTTTTGACTTTTAAACATTGTTGAGACTGTGATAGACTATGGGGACTTTTGAATTTGGACTGAGTGCATTTTTTGCATTATGATCTGGCTACAAGCCTTTGGAAGCTAGGGGATAAGAATGTGGTGGTTTGAAAGAAAATGGCCCTCAACGGGAGTGGCACTATTAGGAGGTGTGGCTTTGTTGGAGTGGGTTTGGCCTTATTGAAGGAAGTGTGTCACTGTGGAGGAATGCTTTGAGTTCTCATATATGCTCTAGCCACACCCAGTGTCTCAGACCACTTCCTGTTGCCTGTGAGTCAAGATGTAAGAACTCTCAGCTTACTCTCCAGGACCAAGTCTGCCTGCACACTGCCATGCCCCACTATGATGACAATTGACTAAACCTCTGAACTATAAACCAGCCACAATTAAATGTTTTCCTTTATAAGAGTTGCCATGGTCTGTGGTGGTATTGTGTTCCCCAAAATATTGTGCACCCTAATAAACTTATCTGGGGTCAGAGACAGAACAGCCACTAGATACAAAGGCTAGAAAATGGTGGCACTCACACCTTTAATCCTAGCATTCCAGAGGCAGAAATCCACGTGTTCAAGGATACAGCCAAGCATGGTGACTCATGCCTTTAATCCCAGAAAGCGAGCCTTTAATCCCAGGGAGTGATGGCAGATAGTAGAAAGATATATAAGGCACGAGGACCAGAAACTAGAAGCATTTGGCTGGTTAAGCTTTCAGGCTTCAAGCAGCAGTTCAGCTGAGATCCATTCTGGATGAGGACTCAGAGGCTTCCAGTCTGAGGAACTGGTGAGGTGAGGTGGCTTTGGCTTGTTCTGTCTCTGATCTTCCAGTGTTTACCCCAATAATTGGCTCCGGGTTTGTTTTATTAATAAAGCCTCTTTAAGATTCATGCTAACAATGGTCATGGTGTCTCTTCACTGCAATAAAAACCCTAACTAAGACTCTACAAATGGGGAGGAGTGTCTTTGGGTTGATGAAAACAAGTTTGTATAGTCCAATGCCATTTTATCATGTTTGTAAAAGATGTAACAATAAAGATGCATGACAATCTGATTCAGGTTTCTCCTTTGTGGATTATTCATTTGCATGATATATAAGAGCTTGTATACTGCCATGTAAAAGGCAAGTTAATGGGGTTCATCAAAGATAACTCTTCATTGTGAAAATTAAATGTTAAAATGTTATAATAATCAAGCTAAATGGAAATAAAATGTAAAGTATATTCAATATGTATATATGCAATTTTCTTTTTCAAATATCAAATATTTATTTAATATTCATACTTATATAATGCATTTGGAGCCAATCCACTCCCATTCTCTCTCCTCCAATTTCTCCCCTATTACCCTCTCTCCCTCCTGATTTTATGTGCTCTCTCCTTTTTTAAAGTCAAGCACGTTAATGATTAGGCTATCTCCTCAGTCCCTGATCTGTTTTTTTTAAATACAAAATTTAATACCCACAGAGTTCATTTTGTGCTGTCCAAATGTGCATGCATGTTGGCCTGAGCTGGCTAGTTTTATGTCAAGTTGACACATGCTAGGTCATCTGAGTGATGACTTGACATTCTTAATTTCTCAACTGTAAAATGCCTCCATAAAATCAGGCTGTAGGCAAGACTGTAGGGCATTTTCTTAACTAGTGATTGATAGGGGAGGGCCCAGCTCATTGTGGGTGGGGTCACCCCTAGGCTGGTGGTCCTGGGTTCTATAAGAAAGTAGGCTGAGCAAGGTAGGGGGAACAAGTTAGTAAGCAGCACCCCTCCATGGCCCCTGCCTCAGCTCCTGCCTTTAGGTTCTTGCCCTACTTGAGTTCCTGCCCTCACTGCCTTTGATGATGAACTGTAATATGGACCTGTGAGTGAAATAAACCCTTTTCTCTGCAAGTTGCTTTTGATCATGGTATTTAATCACTTGGCCTTTTTTGCTGCAGCTGAGTTAATTTTCTGTGTTGCTGCTACTGATTGCTTTGCTGCTATGAGAACCAACATTTGTGAGCTTTCATTGTGGACTGGGGATCAATGTCTCTCTTGGAATCTCTGGGGTTTCTAGCACTAGATTGAAAGTAAAAAGGAACCCACCCTTGAAGACCGAGCAACTACCAATTGTCAGTCCCCACCCTCAACCCTATGAGAGACAGCCAATCTGTAATGACTACAACTGCTGAGGCACCCAGCTTCAAGCACCAAGCAGCTACCCGGTTCCCAGCTCTCAGGTGTGATTCTGTTCTTGTTATTATTTAAATATGACTGAATAAACACACATAAAATTGGAAATCAACTCTGTCATTTTGTTTATTTGAAGAGGTATTAACTTCCCCACATAGAGCTTCATTTGACACTCTTTTTCTTTCAGCACGTTGGGCAGCTGTTATCCATTTTCTGGCCTCATATTGAATGCTCTTTTGTACCTAACAATTGCTTCCTCTTGCTGACTTTACTACTTCTGTGTTGCTACAGTTTGGTTAGAATATGTCCTAAAGTGGGTCTCTGTTAGTTTGTCCTACTTGAATCTACTGAGATTCTTGAATTTTTAGATTCATGTCTTCATTAGATTTGGGAAAATTTCAACCATTATTTCTCCAAATATAGCCTCTTCCTTCTCTCTTTTTCTGAAATTTTTATAATACATATGTTACAATTTGATAGAATTCCATAATTCCTTAAGTTATATTCACATTTCCTTACTCTTTTTCCCAGTCCTTTTAACTCAAGGATTTTTCATTACCTTTTTTCAAGTTCTGCTAACTCATTTTTCTTATTTGTGTTTTGCATGGATATTGTGAATTGTTATTCCAGTTCCTGTATGTTTTAGATCTGCTGTTTCTCTTTAGATTTCTCTTTAGACTTCCCATCTGTATTGATATTCTTATTTTGTCCACACATCATTTTACTGTCTTTGTCCTTATCGGCCTTTATTTCTTTGAACACCTTTAGGGTTGTTGTATTTATGGAATTTGTAGTCTCTGTGTGCCACGTGAGAATCCTCTGGTAGTTTTTGTGGTTGTTGTTACTTTAATGGCCTGTACTTTTCCTTGATGTGTTGTTGCTGTTGATTGTATATGTGTTTTAAGTCTTGTGCTTGAAACTTATGACTCGGTAACTCTAGAAATCTTCCTCTGAGAAGAGTGGAAATTCCAGATTGTCTGCCTCTGCATGCACCTCTACAATCAGAAGTAGCAACAAGCAATCAGGACTCAGGATCTCAGCCCTTAGAGGATAAGATCTTCTCAAATTACGACCTATCACAGGCTGCTGTATTGGAGCTAAGGAGACACTATGGTGTTCACAGGCCTAACTAACAGAATTTAGTTGTAATTTACCAGCTGTGCTTCCCCTTGGACACTGAAACTATTCAGGTAGATCTCAGCACTCCAGAATAATACAGTTCCTGCTTGTGCAGTAGTTATAGTTGTTTAGGAGGAGAGATGAGTAACTGGCATCACCTGAAGGCTGTTCTTCCTCCATCCCCACTTCCAGTCACCCCTACTAGCACCTGATTTTTCAAACCCTCTCAGACACTCTTGATTCAGGGGCCTGTGTGCTTCCTGCTCCTGTCAGAAATACTTTTCTCTCAATTATCTATTTTGTTTTATTTTCTTAGATGTTCTTGTTGTGTATCCTAGACTGGCCTCAAGCTCACAGTCTTTCCCTACTGCTGGGACAATAAATTACAGCTCTCTACCATACCCAGTCTTTCCTGAATTATCTCAACATCATTTCTTCCTACCATTTGTAGATATTTTCTAATATGCTACTTTCCTGATGAGTTCTTGCCTGATCTCCACCACTTTGTTTTTGGAGTATTTTTTTCCCAGGGTAATATTTTTATTGATTATTTGGGAATTTCAGATCATGCATTGGGATCTCACTCACTTCCCAGTCCTCCCAGGTCTGCCTCTTCACCCTTGTGGCACATACCCCCCAAAAAAGGAGAAGAAAAAGAAAAAGAAGAAGAAGAAGAAGAAGAAGAAGAAGAAGAGGAGGAGGAGGAGGAGGAGGAAGAGGAAGAAGAAGAAGAAGAAGAAGAGGAGGAGGAGGAGGAGGAGGAAGAGGAAGAAGAAGAAGAAGAAGAAGAGGAAGAGGAAGAGGAAGAGGAAATTCAGTTTGTATTGCCTATGTACTCATAGTTGCCCATATACCCATAGTTGGAACATGGTCAAACCTACAGTAGCTGGCCACTTAAAGAAAACCAAGTCCTTCCCCATCTGCACCCCTACCAGTAGTCATCAATTATGGAGAGCTAATTTCAGCATCCTTATCACAATCTTTAAGAGTTCTCTTTCATGGCTTTCTTTCTAGGCTGTTACTTTTTTGTGGTGGGGTGGGTGGGGTGGTATTAAGGGTTGTCACAGAAACCTTCTTTGTACCTCTTTTTCAACTATGAATCTGTAGTCATTGATACAATGCAAAAGTAGCTTCTTTGCTCTTTATAGTCAGCAAGAACATAGATCATGGACTTCTACAGGGTTTCTGGCCACAGCAAGGACCATGGATATGTATGTGATCTCTAGTGTCAGCATGTGCTGTGGACCTCAGTATAGTCGCTGGTTGTAGTATAGACCATCGATAGAAGCACAGGCCAAGGACATCAACACAGCCTCTGTGGCAACACAGGCCACAGACACCAATATGGTCCATGGTGGCAGCCCATAGTGGCAGCCTGGCCCATGGACATCGACATGTTTTAGGCAGCAGCACAGACCATGAATATACACATGGCTTTTGGTGGTAACATAGACCACAGACATCAACACGGTCCCCAGCTACAACAGGACCATGGACCCAGACATGTAACTCAGTGGTAGCATAGACCACAGATATCAATATGGCCCTAGATGGGTGCATGCCACTCACATCATTATGTCCCCTGGTGGCAGCACAGCCCATGGACACTAATATGGCCTCCTGTGGTAGCATAGATTACAGACATTCACTTGGCCCCCAGTGGCAACCCAGACCACTAAAATACATGTAGGTCAGACCCATACAGGCTCCCTGATTGTCAGTTCAGTCTCTGTGAGCACCTATGGAACCTGGTTAGTTGATTTTATGGGCTGTTTTCTTGTGGTGTCCTTGACCCCCCGGCTCCTACAGTCCTCCCTCGCCCTCTTTTGCAGGATTCCCCTAGATCTGTCTAACATTTGGCTGTGGGTCTCTGCATCTGTTTCCATCAATTTCTGGGTGAAGTCTCTCTGAGGATGATTATGCTAGACTATGAGTATAGCAGAGTACCATTAGCAATCATTTATTGACTTTTTTTTTTGTCTGGTCGTGTTTGGTTCTATCTTTGGTCTCTGGACTGTCCAATCTCTGTACACTGCCTCCAGGCAGTGTCAGGCATAGGTCTCAATTTGAACTAGTCATGGCTTGGTCGCTTTCACAAGTTCTGCACTGCCTTTGTCCCAGTACATCTTACAGGCAGAACAGATTGTAGATTGAAGGTTTTATGGCTGGGTTGGTGTCCCAGTTGTTTGGGTAGGAGCTCCACCTCAACCCCTGGCACCCTGGCATCCCTGCACCCCCAGAGTCTGGAATGTTCTGGTGGAACTTTCCCCCATCTCTTTCTCCAAACCTGCCCCTTCAAAGCCTGCCAAACATAGCTCCTCCCCCAGAGAGGCTCAAGGCCACTCCCAGAAAATAGACACATGGTTCTTCTGGTCTCCAGTCCCCATCTCCTCTCTGTGGGGCTGGGGAATTGCCCAGAGTGCTAGCCTTCTCACTCCTGTGACCCTGGGGCCTAGCTCTCTCGCCTGTTGCAGGTAGCAATGCGGAGAAGGGAAAAGGCATCTTTCTCTCTCTCATGACTGGTAGTGTTCGGGGGGCTAGGGTCAGCTCTGCTGCTCCCTCGCCCTCAGAGTTGGCTCACCTGAGTTCCCCAAAACAGGGTCAGCTCTAGTATGCTGGGTGGACTGGTTTCTACAGCAGTCATCCATATTCATTATTGAACAATTTAACTTCATCAGAGTGGATCATAATCAGAATACCATGAATATTGTGTGAAAATGACAAAGAAGGTATTCTACAGTTGAAGGAAAAATATATGTTATACACTTATTACCTTTAATATGTATTTAAACTACTATCTTGCTCTATGGTAGTTTAAATAACAATTCCTGCCTGCAGGCTATGAGATTATGTGGAGACAAAAATGATGTAAAAATTAATTCTTACATAGTTAAGGATACTGAATTCTGCTCCTTTACTCTTGTGCACTTCAGCAGAAACTTCCGTTCCCTGATCCTGGGGTGGGGGATACGCATAAAACCATCTTAGAAGACAGCCCCACTGTGGAAGCTGCCCTTAGTGATTCTGCTTTGAAGGAAATACCTAACTGCAGTGGAATCCTCCCCCCGACACACATAGTGAACATGGAACAGAGACAGACCGTCTGCAATTGTTTACATGGGGGTAGCTACCCGCACTACTGTTCAATCTATAGAAACTCTAACAAACTGAAGGTGAAGGTGGGGGCTGGACTGCAGAGCATCAGCTTGGTCCAGGCCAACTAGCAAAAAGAAACCTGAGTTTGTCAACTTTTGGAGCGCTGCTTGGCTCTTTGCTGGCCAGTTTTTCCACAACACAGTAAATTCACAAACTGTTTCTGATTCCAGATGTGGTCAGAGATGCTGTCCTTCAATAGTTATTTATTGAATACATACAAGTGACTGAAATGTTTCTGGAAACTCAGGATGATAAGTTATGCTTCTGGTGTCTATGAGACAGTAGAGTGAGAAGTCATCAATAATGGATCAATGTAGAAAGCTCTGGAGAATGCATTTATGAAGAGAGAATGTGGGACCCACCGTGTTCACCAGGAAATGCCAATGTAGTGTGGAAAGGGAAGGATTTAAGAAAGGGTTCTAAGATAAACTAGAGCTGAAGAAAGAAAGAGTGTGATTTAAAAGAAGTATGGCATTTGCACTATAAGGAGACAGTCTGTTGTGTGTCAAGACTTTTCCTGTGGAGAGGCAACACATGTCTACCCACTCCTGATAAGAAGCCCATGACAGACCAAAGAACAGATACTGCCAAAGTCCAACTTTGTGAACCAATGAGTTTTACTGGGGTTACTTATAGGAATATGGGTGAAGAGTTACTTACAGGAATATGGGTGAAGGGTTACTTATAGGCATAAGAATGAGGGGTTACTTACAGGAACAGAAATGACTCAAAGACAAATGCATTGACAAAGCCCATTCCTGCATGGGTGACAGCTCACAAAATTTTGGGACCTGGAGCACACTGCACAGCCTGTAGGCAGTTCGACAGGTTGGAGAGTGTCCTTTACAAGTGACAAAAAAACCAAAAAACCAAAACAAAAAACAAAACAAAAAACCCCCTTCCAGGGACCTCAGCTGGTTTAGGCTTCTTCCAGGCACTGGGTCTGGTCTCAGAGTTTTCTTTGCAGCTTGGCTCATCTGAGAATCTACTTTGCAGTTTCACTTGTCTGAGAGTGATTTTCAGCAGTCTTTATTACTTACTCTGGGAGGGAGGGTCCTAATGAATCTGGTTGGTTCCAGGGACTTCCTGAAGCTATTTTGAGTTGTTTTCCTCCTGTCTTAAGGAACTTCCCTGGGAGATGGAAAGTTTTAGAGGAAACTGCCACACAACACAGCCAAAGTAGAAGAGAGATTATAGAGAATAGGGATATGGCTTAGGGGTAGAGTGCTTGCCTACCATGCATTAAGCTCTGGTTTCAATCCTGTAGCATGAATCTTAAAAGGTCTTATTAATAAAAACAAACTGGAGCCAGGTATTGGGGTGAATGCTGAAGATCAGAGAAGCAGAACAAGCCACAGCTACCTCACCTTGCCAATTCCTCAGCTGATCCTGTTTCCTCATACTGGATGCCTCTCAGCTGAACTGTGATGGTCAAAAGCCTAAAAGCTTAACCAGGCTCTAGTTCCTGGTCCTCATGCATTATATACCTTTCTGCCTCCTGCCATTACTTCCTGGGATTAAAGGCTCTTGTTACCATGCCTGGCTGTTTCCAGTGTGGCCTTGAACTCATAGAGATACAGGCGGATCTCTGCCTCTGGAATGCTAGGATTAAAGGTGTGAGTGCCACCATTTTCTGGCCTCTATGTCTGTCTAGTGGCTGTTCTGTTCTCTGACCCAGATAAATTTATTAGGGTGTACAATATATTGGGGAACACAATATCACCACACAATCCTCAATGCAGAAAGAATGCAAGAATGAAAACAAGGAAGGAAAGAGAACTTAGACAAAATTCAGAGCACACTTAAAATGTAAACTGATTAAAACTATAGCATAAGATCTATAGGTTAGCACAAAATCAGAATAAGTAAACAAATCACAGTTGATGTGTCATGCTAGAGTATAGGGCCAGTTTATTAAAGGAGATGAGAAACAGGGCTATGATTTATAGGAAGATAGACATAAGAAGAATGATGATTTTATTGTTGAGCATTTATTATGACAGAGAGTCCTGTTGCCTTCTTTGTCCATGAATTCAGTCAGCTCTCCTAGCCATAGGTTCTTCATCTGTGTGGATTTAACCAACCACAAATGAAAAACACTAGAACTTCCATCTGTATTGAACATGTTTATATATTTTTTTGTCTTTATTCCTTCAAAAACATGGTATAAGTACTTGACATTTGTATTGTATTAGACAGTGTTGTATATTGGGGCAACTTAACAAGTAAGACAGGATGCTTGTAGGTTATATGAAACATTATACTATTTCCTGTATTTGAGAACCTGCAGAGTTTGGTGTCTGAAGGGGTAAAGGGTCCTGAAACCAACTCCCTATGTATAGAGAGGGATAATATTATACACTATTTATTTGACCCTTACATCAAGCTTATAAAGTATACATTTCCCCATGTATTATAACAAGGGAAGTAGATGTGGCAGAATTAAATTAATGACCCAAGGTTACAAAACCAAACTAAGGAGGGAGGAGTTAAACTGAAGTTTGACCAACTTCAAAGAATGGATAACCACTACCACCTGGTTCCTCATGAGCTGACTAGTATATCAGCAGAAACCAGACAAGATTCATGAATTCAGAAGTGACAAATAGGTAGTCTTATGACTGGTGAAGATATATATCAGGGTGAAGAAGCCTAATACGAACGATGATATAGAGGTTTCCTCAATTTTCTAGACTTATTAATCAAGTTAAAGTCTGGGATCAGCACATTACAAAGCACCAGCTTATCAGAAATCACAGTGTCTTTGACACATGATGGTGTCTTCAGAGTCAGAGATAGCACAGAGCATGGATTGGGCACCAGGTATACTCGATTTCCATTTTTGACTAGTTATGGGAGTGCCGTGTATACTGCAGGAGACACTTAGAAAGGACAGCTCATTTTCTGTGGCCTTATATATAAGAAGTTTCACTTTTCCTAAAATGCCCCATATATAATCCCTGATTTGATATTCTTTCAGTATTGAAATAGAACTGATACATATGAGTTCTTTATCAGTCTCAAACTGTAGGATTCATGATAAAACTAGAAATGCTACATCATAACAGGTCATATCAAACCTGAATTCTACAACTGTACTTTTCTTAGGAACTAGTAGTGATGCCATTTATGCTTACTGCCACCATGAAAACACAGATTTTTTTGTTTGGTTCATGAGCTATGTCTATGGGGACACTGATGATTATAATTAGAAATTTGTATCAAGTTTAACACTGTTGCTTCTCTAGTCTACACTTCTCTGTCACTTATGCCTTATCTCCCTTTTAAATAGGTGGCTTGTGACAAAGTCAGTATGTATAGGCAAAGCACACAGTTCCATGATGTTTGGAGACAACCATCTAGAACACATGCTTAACCTTGGTTCTTTCCACCCAGAGAACCCCCACTTTGTTTTTCTTGTTCAAAGCAGAGGCAGGAAGCCCTGTGGGAAACCTGATTAGGTGAGGCTTCTTAGTCACATTAGTCTTTAGAAGGGTTAGGGTATACCATATGGGACTTCATATGTGACATTTTCAAATTCCACTGTGATTAAGCAGCAATGGGAGAGTGCAGAAACAGAGTGATTTTGCTATGGGCTGCTTTGCTGAGTGGGCACATTATTTACACTTGCAGCCATGTGCATCAAAATTCCATATGTTTTGGTCATAATCAGGAATAGTTAAGTCATACAAAAAAGGTCTATGTCTTTTTCTTTTCACTATTGTGAGAAAATAGCATCTCAGAATTATTTATCAAAGAATGATTCCTCAGTTGGGACTAGGCTCCACAACTCTGTACTTGGATTGATTGTAGTTTTCTGTAATGGTCTCCATCTGTTGGAAAATTCCTTGACCAGGGGTGAGAACTACAATTATCTGTGTGTACAGGGATAAATATTTAGAATGTAGTTAGGTTTATGATGGTGTAGTAAAGTTGTAGTTGTATGTTCTTCTACAAGACATATGACTTCACTAATTCTGGAGAGTTGGCTACGTTTCCAGTACTAGGCATTATTTCCCCCTTGTTAGTTGGGTTTTAAGTCCAACTAGAGAGCTGTAAGATCCAGAGAAACAGGGGTTTGCTGTGAGGTTATATCCCCTAGAAATATCAGAGAAGCTACACCCATGATGTCTCACCAACATGGCTGCCCAAACATGAAGTGAACAAGGACAACACCAATAGATATGCTAACCTGGAAGTGGGTGTGCTCACAAGGCCTCAACCATACACAAAAAACTGCAACAATGGAATGCTGAAAGATGGAGAAATAGTTTTCCTCAGGGAAGAACACACTAACTGATTATATAATACAAGATGGTCATCTCTGAAAATGTATACTTACAAATAACATTATACAGCCTGAGCAGGTTGTACTTATGTTAGGAATACACATGCGCCTGCACATGCATGCATACACACACATACACATATAGACATGTGTGCACACATAAATGTATGCCTCCATGCCAGAAGAGGGCATTGGATCCCATTATAGATGGTTGTGAGCTACCATGGAGTTGCTGGGAATTGAACCTGGGTCCTTTGGAAGAACAACCAGTGCTCTTAACCACTGAGCCATTTCTCTAGCCTGCACACACAACTGTAACAAAGAAAGTTCATGAACTTGAAAGAGACCAAAAATGGGTACATGGGAGGGTTTGAAGGGAGGAAAGGGAAGGGGGAAATGATGTAATTATAATATCAAAATAAAAAAATTAAAAAGCTAAACACACAAAAAGAACAAGTTCCCACCCCAAAAGAATGATTCAGTGTCAGACCATCTGGTTTCAGTAACTTTTTTACACAAATAAATGAGGTAATTAGAAGAGAGATATTTGTAAGTCGAACTTTCTGCAGAAAATGATGCCTGTAAGGATGCTCGACAGTTAGACTTCAGATGCTCAGTGTGCTGAGAGCTGCTTCGTTTTCTGGCTGTGGCACCCTTGAGGTGAGCTCCTTCAGGTGATTAACATCACTGTGGATTAAATTAATTGGCTGTACCCAATCCCTGGGTGGACATGCTAATCATAAATCCAAAGACATTTGTTTCTTTACATGAAACGAACGGGCTACATATCCAGCGATGTTTATATCAACCAACCAAACGACTTCTTTTCTTCATAAGGAAGGGTTCAGGTTCTGGTAAGTACAAAACTATTTAAAATATTTCTCCTAAAAATTATGCTTTGATCATTTTATTCTGCTTTTCCCTTTCATATCTAGATTACAAACCTCTGTTTTATCTTTAACCACTAGAATAATAAATGTTACTAATAATTTCTGTCCGTTACTCAAATCTGACAGCAGTCTTTGCAGTATGCTGATATTGGAGTAGGAGAAAGCTTTAGCATCGGGAAATTGTGATTCCAGTTTAGTGAAATATGAGGAAAGTTTATTTTATTTGTCCTTATTTATATATTTATTATAGAAAACTACAATGTATTAAAGAAAAGAACCTGTTGATAATTCAAGTGTTATGGCTGCCACAGTGAATGACTGCTATATATTTCCTCTGGGTCTCTTTTCCTTCCTGCCCAATAGGACTGTGGAAATTTGTGATGAAATGAATTAGTTTCACTACAATGTCATCTGTGAATTGCCCTGAGAGTAAACATTCTGATTTTACCAGTTTTCTACATCATCCTTCCTCAACTGCCTGAATTTACCTTGTGGGAGACAATTAAATTGAAAATATAATTACGGAAATGACAAGTGCATCTTTTAGATCCACCATGTATTTTGTCAGATGGGTGGGGGGACCAGATGCATCGTGTTGGTAGAGGCAATTGTTCAGGTCTGAGGACCACAGAGTTAAATGTATTGTTAACCGAGACCTATCACAGGACAGACAAGTATAGCCACAGCTCCTTAATCTGACAAAGCATTCCTAACTGCTCCATTGTCTAACTTTCGGCAATGAAAGAGTTCTGAACAAAGGAGGGAAGGTATTGGTAGCAAGCTATCCCATCAGGAGCAGCGAATTTGCTAGCCAGCTCCCTTGGATCTCTAAGGAGTTAGTGGAAGAAAGAAGCAAGTCTCAAGATTCCAGTTTCCTTATTACCTCTATCTCCACTTGTCTTCAGTGCAAACTGAGCAAATTAAACCATGTTAGGCTGCTTGGTTTGTTTTTTTAGGTAAGCCCAAAGTTTATTATCCCATTCTCAGAGGGCATATGTTTGAAAATGCTTGTAAGAAAACCTTTCTATCTAAACTTTGATTACTTTTATAAATGAAGAAAGAAACACAATCATCAAATGATACATTTTGTCATCAAGACTTAGTGCTCACATCACTGTCTTCCTCGTGAGCGGTGGCTACATACATGCTGCACTGGTGTCCCTTTCCTTCTGAGGGCTCTGCGTCTGGCATCTAAGCTTTCATGGATTTCCTCTGGAAAGTGTTACCTTCTATTTCCTGCCTCCAATCTGGGCTAGACATCCCTTCTTGAGGATTTCCTTTAAAGTGATGGCAGCCATCGAAGATGGTCCTCTGACACGTCACCAATTCACTCCCTAATTATACCATTAATGTTCATGGATTCTAAGAGAGGAGCGTGATTGCAAAGTCTGACCCACTTCCTTGGGAAGGAATTTGGTTTGCAGCCCCTTCCTCAGTGATTGCATTGTGCACTGAATGAAGACAGAACCTTTTATTTAATGTAAGTGCTGAATCTTCATTATGTTTTGTGCTGTACATACAGGGCCTACATTACCACGGGCTCTTAAGCCTCACTTCTGAGTGCAAAAATCACACAGCTCCCTGAAACTTCCCCTAGTGACTTATTCCACTGCTGGGTGAACCAGCCTCTTTCTTTCTTACAGTTTGTGAGGGAAAAGAGATTAAGAAGGCTTCCCAAGGTCAGGTTGGCGATTATAAGAGGATGAGAAGGGGCTTCAGTTCTGCTGACTGTTGAAAAGCTGGATTTCCCAGCTCCTGATGCACAGGCCAGCTATGGCTACCTTTATTATCTTAAAGGCTATAATCACTTTAAATCTCCAGGGAAGTGAGATGGGGAGACAACTAATATCTAGGTTGATCACAGAATGTTTTTTCTTCTGAATTGTACATAAAGATTTGTAAATAACTTGGGAGATATATATATATATATATATATATATATATATATATATATCTATATATTATCTATATCTATCTATCTATCTATCTATCTATCTATCTATCTCTCTCTCTCTCTCTATATATATATATATATATATATATATATAATTGCTTGCAAATATTTATGTAGGTGATTTGGGCCAGACTTACAGTGCAAACATGACTTTTGCTATCTCTATACTACCAATTAAATCTATTTCATTCAATTTGTCTTTGAGGCTTGAGGGCTTTCTTATGCTTTCAAAGGCACTGATAGTTAAAATGAGTTAAAACAACAGAAATAGCCACAATATACCATAAAGGAAGACTCAGCCAGATAAAGCCCTTCTAAAGCTACTAATTTTGTCAGTCTAATTCTGACTTCAAGGACTCCTCTGTGGTTTACTAAGTGACTCTCCCATTCTCCCTGATGGTTTTGTTTGAGAGCTGGTGGTGCACACAGCAGTCAGATGGCACTGTTCGCATCAGTTCATAGTAATTTGATCATTTATTCAGTGAGTGGTTCTCATCATAAGCTTCATGACAGATGATTTACTACATTTCCTAATTTTCAGAGGAAGCATCTCATTCTATCTGAATGTATCCATTACAGATCTCCATGATACATTCTTTACCTCATGATCATATTCTTCTAGTTCCATGCATTCCCTTCCATCCAAAAGGCAATCTGAACTTTAAGCCTTTCTTTGCCTCCTCTCCGATCCCATAGACCATGAAGCATTAAATTGATGAATTGCCAAACTCTTACTTTTCTTGTTGGAGGGCACTGATTTGTGTCTCTTTTGTGTTTTTTTTGAAATCCTACAATATTTTTTAATTTTAAAGATTTACATAGTTTAGTAACATTTAAAATGTGGGACTGAGGATGTTGCTCAGTTGTTTAATACGTAAGTGGCCCTGGTTTAGATCCCTAGAACTGAAAACCAAAACCAGAAATGAAGCAAATCCCACAAATATTACCCATAAATGTACCATCCTGTGGAACCTACCATCAGCTTTCATCTCCATTCTGAGATCATTTTGAGCTGGTAAATTTCAGGCCAACTCTGTTGGCTCTCTTAGTCCATTCCTGGCTTGGGTCTACAGTAACCTTGGTGTGGGTGTGGTGTATCCATGGAGCTATACCAGCAACTTAAAGCAATTTCCTGTTGAGGGTCAGCCAGATCTTTCAAGAACTGCTGGAGGTGAGTGTGTGTCCAGACACCTGGCAGTCCCCTGAATCCTTTGGAAGCAGTGGAGGTGGGTAGCCAAACGGAATCTTAGGAGATCATTTACAGCTTGTGTAATGCAACCAAAACAGAACAAGTAGCAGAATTT